>CM066033.1:714387870-714491273 GCA_033557465.1 Ichthyophis bannanicus | reverse complement strand
AGAGGAGGAATCTGGAACAGAGGGAGAGAGAGGGGGAATCTGGAAACAGAGAGGGAGAGAGGATGAATCTGGAAACAGAGGGAGAGAGGGGGAATCTAGAAAACAGAGGGAGAAAGGGGGAATCTAGGAAACAGAGGGAGAGAGGGGGAATCTGGAAAAGAGGGGAGAGAGGGGGAATCTGGGAACAGAGGGAGAGAGGAGGAATTGGGAACAGGAGGGAGAGAGGGGGAATCTGGAAAACAGAGGGAGAGAGGGGGAATCTAGAACAGAGGGAGAGAGGAGGAAATCTGGAAACAGAGGGAGCGGGGGGGAATCTGGGAAACAGAGGGGAGAGAGGATGAATCTGGAAACAGCGGGAGAGAGGGGGAATCTAAGAAACAGAGGGAGAGAGGAGGAAATCTGGAAACAGAGGGAGAGAGGAGGGGAATCTAGAAAACAGAGGGGAGAGGAGGAATCTGGAAACAGAGGAGAGAGGGGGAATCTAGGAAACAGAGGGAGAGAGGAGGAATCTAGGAAACAGAGGGACGAGAGGGGGAATCTAGGAAACAGAGGGAGAGAGGAGGAATCTGGAAACAGAGAGGGAGAGAGGAGGAATAGCTGGAAACAGAGGGAGAGAGGGGGAATCTAGGAAACAGAGGGAGAGAGGAGGAATCTAGGAAACAGAGGGAGAGAGGAGGAATCTGGGAACAGAGGGGGAGAGGAGGAATCTAGGAAACAGAGGGAGAGAGGAGGAATCTGGAAACAGAGGGAGAGAGGGGGAATAGGAAACAGAGGGAGAGAGGAGGAATCTAGGAAACAGAGGGGGAGAGGAGGAATCTAGGAAACAGAGGGAGAGAGGCAGAATCTGGAAACAGAGGAAGAGAGGGGAATCTAGGAAACAGAGAGAGAGAGGAGGAATCTGGGAACAGAGGGAGAGAGGAGGAATCTAGGAAACAGAGGGAGAGAGGAGGAATCTAGGAAACAGAGGGGGAGAGGAGGAATCTAGGAAACAGAGGGAGAGAGGAGGAATCTGGAAACAGAGGGAGAGAGGGGGAATCTAGGAAAAAGAGGGAGAGAGGAGGAATCTGGAAAAAGAAGGAGAGAGGAGGAATATGGAAACAGAGGGAGAGAGGAGGAATCTGGAAACAGAGGGAGAGAGGGGGAATCTAGGAAACAGAGAGAGAGAGGGGGAATCAGGAAACAGAGGGAGAGAGGGGGAATCTAGGAAACAGAGGGAGAGAGGGGGAATCTGGAAACAGAGGGAGAGAGGAGGAATCTGGAAACAGGGAGAGAGGGGGAATCTAGGAAACAGAGGGAGAGAGGAGGAATCTGGAAACAGAGGGAGAGAGGGGGAATCTAGGAAACAGAGAGAGAGAGGAGGAATCTGGGAACAGAGGGAGAGAGGAGGAATCTAGGAAACAGAGGGAGAGAGGAGGAATCTGGAAACAGAGGGAGAGAGGGGGAATCTAGGAAACAGAGGGAGAGAGGAGGAATCTGGAAACAGGGAGAGAGGGGGAATCTAGGAAACAGAGGGAGAGAGGGGGAATCTAGGAAACAGAGGGAGAGAGGAGGAATCTGGAAACAGAGGGAGAGAGGGGAATCTAGGAAACAGAGAGAGAGAGGAGGAATCTGGGAACCGAGGGAGAGAGGGGAATCTAGGAAACAGAGAGAGAGAGGAGGAATCTGGGAACAGAGGGAGAGAGGAGGAATCTAGGAAACAGAGGGAGAGAGGGGGAATCTAGGAAACAGAGAGAGAGAGAGGGGGAATCTGGAAACAGAGGGAGAGAGGGGGGAATCTAGGAAACAGAGGGAGAGAGGGGGAATCTGGGAACAGAGGGAGAGAGGAGGAATCTGGAAACAGAGGGAGAGAGGGGGAATCTGGAAACAGAGGGAGAGAGGGGGAATCTGGGAACAGAGGGAGAGAGGAGGAATCTGGGAACAGAGGGAGAGAGGAGGAATCTAGGAAACAGAGGGAGAAAGGAGGAATCTGGAAACAGAGGGAGAGAGGGGGAATCTAGGAAACAGAGGGAGAGAAGAGGAATCTGGAAACAGAGGGAGAGAGGAGGAATCTGGAAACAGAGGGAGAGAGGGGGAATCTAGGAAACAGAGAGAGAGAGAGGGGGAATCTGGAAACAGAGGGAGAGAGGGGGAATCTGGAAACAGAGGGAGAGAGGGGGAATCTAGGAAACAGAGGGAGAGAGGAGGAATCTGGAAAAAGAAGGAGAGAGCCGCAATATGGAAACAGAGGGAGAGAGGAGGAATCTGGAAACAGAGGGAGAGAGGGGGAATCTAGGAAACAGAGAGAGAGAGAGGGGAATCTGGAAACAGAGGGAGAGAGGGGGAATCTAGGAAACAGAGGGAGAGAGGGGGGAATCTGGAAACAGGGGAGAGAGGGGGAATCTAGGAAACAGAGGGAGAGAGGCGGAATCTGGAAACAGAGGAAGAGAGGGGAATCTAGGAAACAGAGAGAGAGAGGAGGAATCTGGGAACAGAGGGAGAGAGGAGGAATCTAGGAAACAGAGGGAGAGAGGAGGAATCTGGAAACAGAGGGAGAGAGGGGGAATCTAGGAAACAGAGGGAGAGAGGAGGAATCTGGAAAAAGAAGGAGAGAGGAGGAATCTGGAAACAGAGGGAGAGAGGGGGAATCTAGGAAACAGAGGGAGAGAGGAGGAATCTGGAAACAGAGGGAGAGAGGGGAATCTAGGAAACAGAGAGAGAGAGGAGGAATCTGAGAACAGAGGGTGAGAGGGGGAATCTGGAAACAGAAGGAGAGAGGGGGAATCTGGGAACAGAGGGAGAGAGGGGGAATCTGGAAACAGAGGGAGAGAGGGGGAATCTGGGAACAGAGGGAGAGAGGATGAATCTGGAAACAGAGGGAGAGAGGGGGAATCTGGAAACAGAGGGAGAGAGGGGGAATCTGGGAACAGAGGGAGAGAGGGGGAATCTGGAAACAGAGGGAGAGAGGATGAATCTGGAAACAGAGGGAGAGAGGGGGAATCTAGGAAACAGAGAGAGAAAGGAGGAATCTAGGAAACAGAGAGAGAGAGGAGGAATCTGGGAAAAGAGGGAGAGAGGAGGAATCTGGGAACAGAGGGGGAGAGGAGGAATCTAGGAAACAGAGGGAGAGAGGAGGAATCTGGAAACAGAGGGAGAGAGGGGGAATCTAGGAAACAGAGGGAGTGAGGGGGAATCTGGAAACAGAGGGAGGGGGGGGAATCTGGGAACAGAGGGAGAGAGGATGAATCTGGAAACAGAGGGTTAGAGGGGGAATCTAAGAAACAGAGGGAGAGAGGAGGAATATGGAAACAGAGGGAGAGAGGGGGAATCTAGAAAACAGAGGGAGAGAGGAGGAATCTGGAAACAGAGGGAGAGAGGGGGAATAGGAAACAGAGGGAGAGAGGAGGAATCTAGGAAACAGAGGGGGAGAGGAGGAATCTAGGAAACAGAGGGAGAGAGGAGGAATCTGGAAACAGAGGGAGAGAGGGGGAATCTAGGAAACAGAGAGAGAGAGGAGGAATCTGGAAAAAGAGGGAGAGAGGAGGAATCTAGGAAACAGAGAGAGAGAGGAGGAATCTGGGAACAGAGGGAGAGAGGAGGAATCTAGGAAACAGAGGGAGAGAGGAGGAATCTGGAAACAGAGGGAGAGAGGGGGAATCTAGGAAACAGAGGGAGAGAGGAGGAATCTGGAAAAAGAAGGAGAGAGGAGGAATCTGGAAACAGAGGGAGAGAGGGGGAATCTAGGAAACAGAGAGAGAGAGAGGGGGAATCTGGAAACAGAGGGAGAGAGGGGGAATCTAGGAAACAGAGGGAGAGAGGGGGAATCTGGAAAAAGAGGGAGAGAGGAGGAATCTGGAAACAGGGAGAGAGGGGGAATCTAGGAAACAGAGGGAGAGAGGAGGAATCTGGAAACAGAGGGAGAGAGGGGGAATCTAGGAAACAGAGAGAGAGAGGAGGAATCTGGGAACAGAGGGAGAGAGGAGGAATCTAGGAAACAGAGGGAGAGAGGAGGAATCTGGAAAACAGAGGGAGAGAGCGGGGGAATCTAGGAAACAGAGGGAGAGAGGAGGAATCTGGAAAAAGAAGGAGAGAGGAGGAATCTGGAAACAGAGGGAGAGAGGGGGAATCTAGGAAACAGAGGGAGAGAGGAGGAATCTGGAAACAGAGGGAGAGAGGGGAATCTAGGAAACAGAGAGAGA
This sequence comes from Ichthyophis bannanicus, assembly GCA_033557465.1. Lineage (NCBI taxonomy): Eukaryota > Metazoa > Chordata > Amphibia > Gymnophiona > Ichthyophiidae > Ichthyophis > Ichthyophis bannanicus. The sequence continues at coordinate 714,487,098 of CM066033.1, read as the reverse complement.
GAGGAGGAATCTGGGAACAGAGGGAGAGAGGGGAATCTAGGAAACAGAGAGAGAGAGAGGAGGAATCTGGGAAGAGAGGGAGAGAGGAGGAATCTAGGAAACAGAGGGAGAGAGGGGGAATCTAGGAAACAGAGAGAGAGAGAGGGGGAATCTGGAAACAGAGGGAGAGAGGGGGAATCTAGGAAACAGAGGGAGAGAGGGGGAATCTGGAAACAGAGGGAGAGAGGAGGAATCTGGAAACAGAGGGAGAGAGGGGGAATCTGGAAACCGAGGGAGAGAGGGGGAATCTGGGAACAGAGGGAGAGAGGAGGAATCTGGGAACAGAGGGAGAGAGGGGGAATCTAGGAAACAGAGGGAGAAAGGAGGAATCTGGAAACAGAGGGAGAGAGGGGGAATCTAGGAAACAGAGGGAGAGAAGAGGAATCTGGAAACAGAGGGAGAGAGGAGGAATCTGGAAACAGAGGGAGAGAGGGGGAATCTAGGAAACAGAGAGAGAGAGGGGGGGAATCTGGAAACAGAGGGAGAGAGGGGGAATCTGGAAACAGAGGGAGAGAGGGGGAATCTAGGAAACAGAGGGAGAGAGGAGGAATCTGGAAAAAGAAGGAGAGAGGAGGAATCTGGAAACAGAGGGAGAGAGGAGGAATCTGGAAACAGAGGGAGAGAGGTGGAATCTAGGAAACAGAGAGAGAGAGAGGGGGAATCTGGAAACAGAGGGAGAGAGGGGGAATCTAGGAAACAGAGGGAGAGAGGGGGAATCTGGAAACAGGGAGAGAGGGGGAATCTAGGAAACAGAGGGAGAGAGGAGGAATCTGGAAACAGAGGGAGAGAGGGGGAATCTAGGAAACAGAGAGAGAGAGGAGGAATCTGGGAACAGAGGGAGAGAGGAGGAATCTAGGAAACAGAGAGAGAGAGAGGTGGAATCTGGAAACAGAGGGAGAGAGGGGGAATCTAGGAAACAGAGGGAGAGAGGAGGAATCTGGAAAAAGAAGGAGAGAGGAGGAATCTGGAAACAGAGGGAGAGAGGGGGAATCTAGGAAACAGAGGGAGAGAGGAGGAATCTGGAAACAGAGGGAGAGAGGTGAATCTAGGAAACAGAGAGAGAGAGGAGGAATCTGAGAACAGAGGGAGAGAGGGGAATCTAGGAAACAGAGAGAGAGAGGAGGAATCTGGGAACAGAGGGAGAGAGGAGGAATCTAGGAAACAGAGGGAGAGAGGGGGAATCTAGGAAACAGAGAGAGGGAGAGGGGGAATCTGGAAACAGAGGGAGAGAGGGGGAATCTAGGAAACAGAGGGAGAGAGGGGGAATCTGGAAACAGAGGGAGAATCTGGGAAACAGAGGGAGGAGAGGAGGAGGAATCTGGAAACAGAGGGAGAGAGGGGGAATCTGGAAACAGAGGGAGAGAGGGGGAATCTGGGAACAGAGGGAGAGAGGAGGAATCTGGGAACAGAGGGAGAGAGGAGGAATCTAGGAAACAGAGGGAGAAAGGAGGAATCTGGAAACAGAGGGAGAGAGGGGGAATCTAGGAAACAGAGGGAGAGAGGAGGAATCTGGAAAAAGAGGGAGAGAGGAGGAATCTGGAAACAGAGGGAGAGAGGGGGAATCTAGGAAACAGAGGGAGAGAGGCGGAATCTGGAAACAGAGGAAGAGAGGGGAATCTAGGAAACAGAGAGAGAGAGGAGGAATCTGGGAACAGAGGGAGAGAGGAGGAATCTAGGAAACAGAGGGAGAGAGGGGGAATCTAGGAAACAGAGAGAGAGAGGGGGAATGGGGAAACAGAGGGAGAGAGGGGAAATCTAGGAAACAGATGGAGAGAGGAGGAATCTGGAAACAGAGGGAGAGAGGAGGAATCTGGAAACAGAGGGATAGAGGGGGAATCTAGGAAACAGAGGGAGAGAGGAGGAATCTGGAAACAGAGGGAGAGAGGGGGAATCTAGGAAACAGAGAGAGAGAGGGGGAATCTGGAAACAGAGGGAGAGAGGAGGAATCTGGAAACAGGGAGAGAGGGGGAATCTAGGAAACAGAGGGAGAGAGGGGGAATCTGGAAACAGAGGGAGAGAGGGGGAATCTAGGAAACAGAGAGAGAGAGGAGGAATCTGGGAACAGGAGGGAGAGAGGAGGAATCTGGGAACAGAGGGAGAGAGGAGGAATCTAGGAAACAGAGGGAGAGAGGAGGAATCTGGAAACAGAGGGAGAGAGGGGGAATCTAGGAAACAGAGGGAGAGAGGAGGAATCTGGAAAAAGAGGGAGAGAGGAGGAATCTGGAAACAGAGGGAGAGAGGGGGAATCTAGGAAACAGAGGGAGAGAGGAGGAATCTGGAAACAGAGGGAGAGAGGGGAATCTAGGAAACAGAGAGAGAGGAGGAATCTGGGAACGGAGGGAGAGAGGAGGAATCTAGGAAACAGAGGGAGAGAGGGGGAATCAAGGAAACAGAGAGAGAGAGAGAGGGGGAATCTGGAAACAGAGGGAGAGAGGGGGAATCTAGGAAACAGAGGGAGAGAGGGGGAATCTGGAAACAGAGGGAGAATCTGGGAACAGAGGGAGATTGGAGGAATCTGGAAACAGAGGGTGAGAGGGGGAATCTGGAAACAGAGGGAGAGAGGGGGAATCTGGGAACAGAGGGAGAGAGGTGGAATCTGGAAACAGAGGGAGAGAGGGGGAATCTGGAAACAGAGGGAGAGAGGGGGAATCTGGGAACAGAGGGAGAGAGGGGGAATCTGGAAACAGAGGGAGAGAGGGGGAATCTGGGAACAGAGGGAGAGAGGATGAATCTGGAAACAGAGGGAGAGGGGGAATCTGGGAAAAGAGGGAGAGAGGATGAATCTGGAAACAGAGGGAGAGAGGGGGAATCTAGGAAACAGAGAGAGAAAGGAGGAATCTAGGAAACAGAGAGAGAGAGGAGGAATCTGGGAACAGAGGGAGAGAGGAGGAATCTGGGAACAGAGGGGGAGAGGAGGAATCTAGGAAACAGAGGGAGAGTGGAGGAATCTGGAAACAGAGGGAGAGAGGGGGAATCTAGGAAACAGAGGGAGTGAGGGGGAATCTGGAAACAGAGGGAGGGGGGAATCTGGGAACAGAGGGAGAGAGGATGAATCTGGAAACAGAGGGTTAGAGGGGGAATCTAAGAAACAGAGGGAGAGAGGAGGAATCTGGAAACAGAGGGAGAGAGGGGGAATCTAGAAAACAGAGGGAGAGAGGAGGAATCTGGAAACAGAGGGAGAGAAGGGGAATAGGAAACAGAGGGAGAGAGGAGGAATCTAGGAAACAGAGGGGGAGAGGAGGAAACTAGGAAACAGAGGGAGAGAGGGGGAATCTAGGAAACAGAGAGAGAGAGGAGGAATCTGGAAAAAGAGGGAGAGAGGAGGAATCTGGAAACAGAGAGAGAGAGGGGGAATCTCGTAACAGAGGGAGAGAGGCGGAATCTGGAAACAGAGGGAGACAGGAGGAATCTGGAAACATAGAGTGAGAGAGGAGGAATCTGGGAACAGAGGGAGAGAGGAGGAATCTAGGAAACAGAGAGAGAGAGGAGGAATCTGGGAACAGAGGGAGAGAGGTGGAATCTAGGAAACAGAGGGAGAGAGGAGGAATCTGGAAACAGAGGGAGAGAGGGGGAATCTAGGAAACAGAGGGAGAGAGGAGGAATCTGGAAAAAGAAGGAGAGAGGAGGAATCTGGAAACAGAGGGAGAGAGGAGGAATCTGGAAACAGAGGGAGAGAGGGGGAATCTAGGAAGCAGAGAGAGAGAGAGGGGGAATCTGGAAACAGAGGGAGAGAGGGGGAATCTAGGAAACAGAGGGAGAGAGGGGGAATCTGGAAACAGAGGGAGAGAGGAGGAATCTGGAAACAGGGAGAGAGGGGGAATCTAGGAAACAGAGGGAGAGAGGAGGAATCTGGAAACAGAGGGAGAGAGGGGGAATCTAGGAAACAGAGAGAGAGAGGAGGAATCTGGGAACAGAGGGAGAGAGGAGGAATCTAGGAAACAGAGGGAGAGAGGAGGAATCTGGAAACAGAGGGAGAGAGGGGGAATCTAGGAAACAGGGAGAGAGGAGGAATCTGAAAAAAGAAGGAGAGAGGAGGAATCTGGAAACAGAGGGACAGAGGGGGAATCTAGGAAACAGGGAGAGAGGAGGAATCTGGAAACAGAGGGAGAGAGGGGAATCTAGGAAACATAGAGAGAGAGGCGGAATCTGGGAACAGAGGGAGAGAGGGGAATCTAGGAAACAGAGAGAGAGAGGAGGAATCTGGGAACAGAGGGAGAGAGGAGGAATCTAGGAAACAGAGGGAGAGAGGGGGAATCTAGGAAACAGAGAGAGAGAGAGGGGGAATCTGGAAACAGAGGGAGAGAGGGGGAATCTAGGAAACAGAGGGAGAGAGGGGGAACCTGGAAACAGAGGGAGAGAGGGGGAATCTGGAAACAGAGGGAGAGAGGGGGAATCTGGAAACAGAGGGAGAATCTGGGAACAGAGGGAGAGAGGAGGAATCTGGAAACAGAGGGAGAGAGGGGGAATCTGGAAACAGAGGGAGAGAGGGGGAATCTGGGAACAGAGGGAGAGAGGAGGAATCTGGGAACAGAGGGAGAAAGGAGGAATCTAGGAAACAGAGGGAGAAAGGAGGAATCTGGAAACAGAGGGAGAGAGGGGGAATCTAGGAAACAGAGGGAGAGAGGAGGAATCTGGAAACAGAGGGAGAGAGGAGGAATCTGGAAAAAGAGGGAGAGAGGGGGAATCTAGGAAACAGAGAGAGAGAGAGGGGGAATCTGGAAACAGAGGGAGAGAGGGGGAATCTGGAAACAGAGGGAGAGAGGGGGAATCTAGGAAACAGAGGGAGAGAGGAGGAATCTGGAAAAAGAAGGAGAGAGGAGGAATCTGGAAACAGAGGGAGAGAGGAGGAATCTGGAAACAGAGGGAGAGAGGGGGAATCTAGGAAACAGAGAGAGAGAGAGGGGGAATCTGGAAACAGAGGGAGAGAGGGGGAATCTAGGAAACAGAGGGAGAGAGGAGGAATCTGGAAACAGAGAGAGAGAGAGGGAATCTAGGAAACAGAGGGAGAGAGGAGGAATCTGGAAACAGAGGGAGAGAGGGGGAATCTAGGAAACAGAGAGAGAGAGGAGGAATCTGGGAACAAAGGGAGAGAGGAGGAATCTAGGAAACAGAGGGAGAGAGGAGGAATCTGGAAACAGAGGGAGAGAGGGGGAATCTAGGAAACAGAGGGAGAGAGGAGGAATCTGGAAAAAAGAAGGAGAGAGGAGGAATCTGGAAACAGAGGGTGAGAGGTGGAATCTAGTAAACAGAGGGAGAGAGGAGGAATCTGGAAACAGAGGGAGAGAGGGGAATCTAGGAAACAGAGAGAGAGAGGAGGAATCTGGGAACAGAGGGAGAGAGGGGAATCTAGGAAACAGAGAGAGAGAGGAGGAATCTGGGAACAGAGGTGAGAGAGGAGGAATCTAGGAAACCGAGGGAGAGAGAGGGGGAATCTGGAAACAGAGAGAGGGAGAGGGGGAATCTGGAAACAGAGGGAGAGAGGGGGAATCTAGGAAACAGAGGGAGAGAGGGGGAATCTGGAAACAGAGGGAGAATCTGGGAACAGAGGGAGAGAGGAGGAATCTGGAAACAGAGGGAGAGAGGGGGAATCTGGAAACAGAGGGAGAGAGGGGGAATCTGGGAACAGAGGGAGAGAGGAGGAATCTGGGAACAGAGGGAGAGAGGAGGAATCTAGGAAACAGAGGGAGAAAGAAGGAATCTGGAAACAGAGGGAGAGAGAGGGGGAATCTAGGAAACAGAGGGAGAGAGGAGGAATCTGGAAACAGAGGGAGAGAGGGGGAATCTGGAAACAGAGGGAGAGAGGAGGAATCTAGGAAACAGAGAGAGAGAGGAGGAATCTGGGAACAGAGGGAGAGAGGAGGAATCTAGGAAACAGAGGGAGAAAGAAGGAATCTGGAAACAGAGGGAGAGAGGGGGAATCTAGGAAACAGAGGGAGAGAGGAGGAATCTGGAAAAAGAGGGAGAGAGGAGGAATCTGGAAACAGAGGGAGAGAGGCGGAATCTGGAAACAGAGGAAGAGAGGGGAATCTAGGAAACAGAGAGAGAGAGGAGGAATCTGGGAACAGAGGGAGAGAGGAGGAATCTAGGAAACAGAGGGAGAGAGGGGGAATCTAGGAAACAGAGAGAGAGAGAAGGGGAATCTGGAAACAGAGTGAGAGAGGGGGAATCTAGGAAACAGAGGGAGAGAGGGGGAATCTGGAAACAGAGGGAGAGAGGAGGAATCTGGAAACAGGGAGAGAGGGGGAATCTAGGAAACAGAGGGAGAGAGGAGGAATCTGGAAACAGAGGGAGAGAGGGGGAATCTAGGAAACAGAGAGAGAGAGGAGGAATCTGGTAAAAGAGGGAGAGAGGGGGAATCTGGGAACAGAGGGAGAGAGGAGGAATCTAGGAAACAGAGGGAAAGAGGAGGAATCTTGAATCAGTGGGAGAGAGGGGGAATCTAGGAAACAGAGGGAGAGAGGAGGAATCTGGAAAAAGAGGGAGAGAGGAGGAATCTGGAAACAGAGGGAGAGAGGGGGAATCTAGGAAACAGAGGGAGAGATGAGGAATCTGGAAACAGAGGGAGAGAGGGGAATCTAGGAAACAGAGAGAGAGAGGAGGAATCTGGGAACAGAGGGAGAGAGGAGGAATCTAGGAAACAGAGGGAGAGAGGGGGAATCTAGGAAACAGAGAGAGAGAGAGAGAGAGAGAGAGAGGGGGGGAATCTGGAAACAGAGGGAGAGAGGGGGAATCTAGGAAACAGACGGGGAGAGGGGGAATCTGGAAACAGAGGGAGAATCTGGGAACAGAGGGAGAGAGGAGGAATCTGGAAACAGAGGGAGAGAGGGGGAATCTGGGAACAGAGGGAGAGAGGGGGAATCTGGAAACAGAGGGAGAGAGGGGGAATCTGGGAACAGAGGGAGAGAGGATGAATCTGGAAACAGAGGGAGAGAGGAGGAATCTGGAAACAGAGGGAGAGATGGAGAATCTGGGAACAGAGGGAGAGAGGGGGAATCTGGAAACACAGGGAGAGAGGGGGAATCTGGGAACAGAGGGAGAGAGGATGAATCTGGAAACAGAGGGAGAGGGGGAATTTGGGAACAGAGGGAGAGAGGATGAATCTGGAAACAGAGGGAGAGAGGGGGAATCTAGGAAACAGAGAGAGGGAGGAGGAATCTGGGAACAGAGGGAGAGAGGAGGAATCTGGGAACAGAGGGGGAGAGGAGGAATCTAGGAAACAGGGAGAGAGGAGGAATCTGGAAACAGAGGGAGAGAGGGGGAATCTAGGAAACAGAGGGAGTGAGGGGGAATCTGGAAACAGAGGGAGAGCGGGGGATCTGGGAACAGAGGGAGAGAGGATGAATCTGGAAAGAGAGGGTTAGAGGGGGAATCTAAGAAACAGAGGGAGAGAGGGGGAATCTAGAAAACAGAGGGAGAGAGGAGGAATCTGGAAACAGAGGGAGAGAGGGGGAATAGGAAACAGAGGGAGAGAGGAGGAATCTAGGAAACAGAGGGGGAGAGGAGGAATCTAGGAAACAGAGGGAGAGAGGAGGAATCTGGAAACAGAGGGAGAGAGGGGGAATCTAGGAAACAGAGAGAGAGAGGAGGAATCTGGGAACAGAGGGAGAGCGGAGGAATCTGGGAACAGAGGCAGAGAGGGGGAATCTGGAAACAGAGGGAGAGAGGGGGAATCTAGGAAACGGAGGGAGAGAGGAGGAATCTGGAAACAGAGGGAGAGAGGGGGAATCTAGGAAACAGAGAGAGAGAGAGAGGAGGAATCTGGGAATAGAGGGAGAGAGGGGGAATCTGGAAAAAGAGGTAGAGAGGGGGAATCTAGGAAATAGAGGGAGAGAGGGGGAATCTAGGAAACAGAGGGAGAGAGGATGAATCTGGAAACAGAGGGAGAGAGGCGGAATCTAGGAAACAGAGGGAGAGAGGAGGAATCTGGAAACAGAGGGAGAAAGGAGCATGAGGTGAGGGAAGGGGAAAAAAAGAGAGAAGAAATATGGGGGTATTATGAATTGGAGAGACAGAGATCCAGATCAGGAATTAAAAGGGAGGATTGACTCTTATACAGCTCCTCCTGTCAACTAATCCCTTCTCTCACTCACACTCCCCAAGCTCCTTTCAATCCCTCACTTACACCTCTTATCACCTCATCTCCTCACTCCATAAGTGCTCCCCAATCCTTTCACTCACCCTAACTCACTCCCATCTCCTCATTCTTTCCTTTCCGCTCTCACAAACCCATTCCCTCAATCGCTTTTTCCATGCACGCTCACCAATCCTCCTATTGTCCCTCAGGTATTTTATCCCCTTACCTCACTCAGCACCCTGTACAAGGCATTCCTTTTTCCTTGGGTACTCCCCCCCCCTTTTCCCCTAAGCCACTGTTACTATTATGCTCTTATTCCATCTTCTACTTCCCCCTACTACATGTAGAAACTGAGAAAGTGCTCACCTTCCTTGAAATCAGCTTCTTCTGGGGTTAAGATGCCACAAGACTTAATTTCCAATCAACCAGGGATTCCTTCCCCATTTTATGTCCCCTTATCTATACCAATCACTGTGGTGAGAATATTTTGGTAAGGGCAACACAGTGCAGGTCCCTCCGGAACCTGGAAGACATGCACCTGAGTCTGAAAATCAGCTGTTACTATCATATAATAGCTAGGACGCCTTTGCCTCCTCTTCTCCTGGGCTGTGAGTGTTGATTCTGCAGCATCTCCAACCAGCCACCAGCCACTCAGTCTCTCCACCTTCCACTTTTAAACTGTAGGAATGTTAGGGTAAGAACTTTGCACATGAAACAGTCTATTTTACTCAGAATTAATAACCATTTGTATCAAGCCAACAGAAAGCAGACTTATCTTTTTCTTTTGTTGGTTGAAGTTGTCAATGATGACACCGATGAACAGATTTAGGGTAAAGAAGGAGCCAAAGATAATGAAAATGACAAAGTAAATGTACATATATATATTATCTTCATATTTTGGTTGTTCATGGACCTATGGAAGAGAGGAAGAAAAATAAATTTCTTTGAAATTCATTTCACAGATTACTGGAACTTTTATCACTAGGTATCTGACCTCCCTCTTCTGTCACCAGGGGTTGCTCTACTATTAGGCCGCCTAGGTGGTTGCTCCAGGCTGCAGGCTTTGGTGGGGGGAGGGGGGTAGCAATGCCAGCATGCTGGGAGCAGGTAATTATTGCAGACACTGTACTTAGCTCTAATAGTGCAGCCTGCCACCTTCCAATCTCGTACTTCAATTACCTCTTCCAGCCCGTTAGAAGAAGTGATGAATTGCATCACCTCCTGCTGCCATGGGGCCACTGCTGCAAATAAGTGCAGTCTCTGCTGCTCCCCAGGCTGAAGAGAGGCTTTATCTGCCCTCAGGGGAGAGGAAGTGGCAGGGGATATGACGATAAAAAGTTATTGGAAGGCATAGGGTGGGAAGTGTTCCTCTGAACCCTCTAGTGCATACCCAACACCTCCCTGTGCACCCACCTCAGATAGCTCTCTTCAGTGCCATTACCCCACCTCATTCCCCACTTGGCACCCATCCTCCTGGATCCTTCTCTCTCACACACATGCACTCTTCACCTCAGGAACCTCCGTTGTGCCACTGCCCCAGACCCCCCACAACTGGCAGCCTCTTACATACACATTCTTATAGAACACCCCACCACTGCATCCCAGCAAACCTTGCACCCCCACTTCAGATATCTCGTCCACAGCAGGTCCTCCCCCCCCCCCCCCCCATATCTCTACTGTCCCAGCTACCAACTACATGCCCCACATGTACCTCATTGCTCTACACACCATATTCTCTGCCCTCCACCCCACCACAATAATCACCCACACACCCCCAGACACCTCTCAGTTTCTACACATACTTACACACTCCCTCTCACACTCCCTGACCAGAGCTCTGAAGAAGACCCCCTCCCGACCTCCGCTCCCTTGGGAGAGCGCCATCTCTTCTTTTGCCCCAGATAGCAGACTTCCTTGAGCCACTTCTGCTTGTGATAATGTTTAGCCAATCGCAATGTCATCTTATTCTGTGTTCAGCATGTCCAAGTACCACAGACTAAACCATCCATGCTGGCTGGGCTGCAGCACCCATACTGATAAATACATGTACAGCAGTCCATGACAACATGGGAGAGCCTCTGCTCTACACATCACTTCAATCAACATATAAAACAGATTGGATGGCAGGAGAAAACATGGCTTGCCGCATTTTAAAAATAAAGAAATAGTAAGTTGGTTCACTATAGGACCCCTCATCTTTCCAATGGGATGGGTCTGTTCAGTCTTATTTTTGGGAAATGGTAGTCCAGAACTTTTATTTGTACCCACACCCTTCCTACCTTTCTGGAATCTACCGCCGCATACATGATGTCCATCCAACCCTTAAATGTAGCCTGAAAAACAGAAAGTAAAGTGCCACAATCAATGCAATTCTTTTACATACAATTTTTAAGATATTTACCATGAATATGCATGAGATAGATTTGCAGCAATGAAGATAGTACATGTACATTTCTCTCATGCATATTCATTACAGATATCCTGAAATTTAACTGGCTGAGGATGTCTCAAGGACTGGATTGCAAACCCCTTTTTTATAACATTAGCTAAAGGATAGACTAGTTACAGATATTTATTAAGAATTCAGATGAATACTTCAGAATTTCACTGTAAATGAATCTTATTAAATCATTGGAGATAGTGATTTTTGTCTCTAGGGGGTCTTCAGCAGCTGTGCCCCCTGGTGTTAAGGAATCATTTCTGAGAGGTGAGCTTCTGGACTCCAGATTGTCCTTCAGGAATTCTTTTCTTTTTGAGCAGACCTGGTCCTTCTGGCATGGAAATTCAGACCCTGCGGCCTCTGGGTAGGTTAGGGGACATAGGATGAGAGTGAAGGGGTAATATGTGGAAATGTTTCTTTACAGAAAGAGTGGTAGATGCGTGGAATAGTCTCCCAGTGGAGGTAGTGGACACAAGGACAGTATCTGAATTCAAGAAAGCATGGGACAAACACAGAAGATCTCTAAAGGAAAAAAGGGGACTATTGTAGTTGATATGAAAGGGCAGACTAGATAGGCCATGTGGTCTTTTTCTGCTGTCATGTTCCTATGTTTCCAGCATCAGTTTTAGAACTTATTCCTCCCTCTTTTAGTTTTCTTTAATCTGCTTCTTGTAAGTAATTCTCCTAGTATGGAATTTCATGCCCAGAGAAACATTAAAAGCTTCCACTATCGCAGTGATTTTATAATTTTCCCGTGCAGTTAATGGGCATTTGCAGGCACATATGTGGGGCTATTTTATACAGTGAAGTACGTGCATACTTCATAAAATAGGAGCATAATGAAACACCTTAACCTAGTCATGGCAGTTACATCTACTCTAGTGCAGGTGTTAATGTCTGTGTTTAGATCCTTCAGAAATGCACATATACTATTTTATAGCTTCTGCGTGTAAATTTAGGCACTACCTATGCTCCACCACATCCAAACTGAAGGTAAGGGCTGCCAGCTGGCTCCAGATGAACCCAACAGGCTTGATCCAGTCCTGGGTTTACCCCATTGTATGTAGAGACTTGTAGTCTTGCTTTCTTTATAGAGTGCAATAGAGAAATCAGAACTACATGTCCCTGCTTCCATATCATCCTGTTAGACTAGTCCAGACAAGTGGGGTGTGTTCCCCTACCAGCAGATTGGTGGAGACAAAGAACCAATGAAAAGCCCAGATTTAATTGACATCACACCTATGCCTTTATTTGCCTCAGCCACCAGAGGTCCCTTCAGTATTTCTTTGTCTCCAGCAGATGATGGATTTTCTTCTCTCTGAAGAAAATCTGAAGATTGAAAGAAAGAGATTGATTTAAAGACTCGTAAATGACCATTTTGAGGGTGACTCTCTCGCTTGAACATGACGTGGGAGGCTCCACTAGATTGCGGTCTTTTCGATAGCCATAGGAACAGGGAAAATTGGTTCAGCTCCATGCGCTTATCATAATAAGAGCCTGCTGAGCAGCCAGAAATTGGAAGGATTTGGAAGGATCTGGAAGAGTGCAGCAGCCTCATACAATCTCAGCACACTCTCCCTCCTCCTCTATCCCCTCTGCTCTCTCTCGAAGATTGCAGAAGGATCTCAGAGGGATCTGCCTGCCAGCCACCTTAAACACAGTGCTGCAAAGCCAGTAAAACAGTTTCAGGGGAGTAGAGCTGAGCCCAACATGGATTCTTTGCTTTGGGCTCTCAGGGGGTGAGTAGCAAGGCTTGACCTCGTCATTGTCCTTATTGGAGGCCCCCGATTCGATCTTCCTGGGATGTAATTTGGGGTGGACCGCTGGTGACCATTGGCATGGTATGGGGGTTTCCTGGCATTTTTTGTATGCTTTAGTAAAGTTTTTACCTACTGTGCAACTGGAGGTCACGCGATCCTAGTGTATATTCCACCAAAGCAGCTCCAATGTGCAATCCTTCCCTAGTGCCTGTAACACATGTTGCAATAAAAGCACAGTTAACGAGCACCTTTCGGGCCACTGCGGCCTTAGCACATGCTGTTGTGATACTTGCCTTAACTCTGTATATCTTCCTCCAGGAAATGTTGTTTGACCTATGGCAAGCGAGGTGCCTGATCTCTGGATTCTGGACTCTGCTGTTCTTGCATGGCAGTTTCTGAGTTGTCCCTAGTGGACCTGTTCCCCTTCCTTCAGCTGGGGGATGCAGTTAGTCCGGCTTTGCCTGCCTCAGAGGAGGAGGTGATGGATGGTGCTATGGGTAAGGATATCCAGCCAGCTGAAAGGTCTGGTGACCATGCTGTGAGCCGCTCCTCATCCTCTAGGGGGTCTGCAGCGGCTATGCCCCCTGGTCTTGGTGGGTCATTTTTTCTCTTTTCTGGAGCAAGTCTGGTCCTATGGCATGGAAATTCAGACCCTGTGGCCCCCTAGGTGCCCCTGAAGCAGTCTCATATGAGGCAGGCTGAGAGTGGAAGCCCTGTTCGATTGCTTTTGGCTAAGCATCCCCAGCAATGGGTGCCCCCTGGAGATGGAGAACAGTTGGGAGCTGTCTGAGATTTTGACTATGACTTGGATTCACATGGTTCGGTACTGGACTTTGACATGGATGAAGAAGTACTCTCACCTTCAGAAGATTGTGAAGAGGCCAGAATGATCCACCTATTCTGGAAGGAGAAGCTGGTGGCATTGATAGCAAGGGTCTCATCCACCTTGAACTTGATGGATGCTTTCCAGCATGGAGCAGGAGCTGAAGGTCCACCAGCACCTTCAAGGAGTGCAGAAATCCACTACTGTCTTCCTTTTCTCAGATGTGATCAAGGATATGATGTGGTCAGAGTGGGACTCTCCCGACTCCTCGCCTAAGGAGTTAAGAATATGTAAGAAGATCTATGTTCTCCCAGAGAAGGAGTGTGTTCAGTGGTTTGGTATTCCCAAGGTTGATGCATAGGTTATGGTGGTTACCAGATGGATCACCATTCCTGTGGAAGGCAGATTGGCCTTAAAGGATTTTCTGGATCATAAGGTAGATTCATTGTTGAAGAGTCAGTTTGCCATGCCGGCTGCTATTCTGCTGTTCCTTGCCTATCTATTACCTGTTTTATTCTCTTATAAGACTACTTAGGCACTATGGTGTGCTAGGGAAATTGCACCAAGGAAGGGGGACAAACACAGAAAAAACAAAACAAGCAAACAAAACCCCTTGCTCTCTCTATCTTTCTGTCTCTATCCCAGTTCTATCTGTTCATAGCCACCTTAATCTATAGTCTAGTGGCAAACAATCTAACTTTTGATTATACGTTTAGAAATATTTAGCTTGCCTACATTCCTTGCATAGCCTTTTTAAATCAGCCATCTGTGTATGCCCTCAGTCATATAAGGTCTACTGGCCATGGGCACTACATTCTTGATATTTATCTGCTTGGAACTGAAGTACAATTTGCTTTTAGATTTGCAGAGACTTGGTTTCCTACTTAATTTAGCAGTAAAGCTATAAATTTGAAAGTTCCAGGGTCCTTTGCATAGTGGGCTGATACATAGAAGTAAGATTTAATATGCACCTTTTAAAGTTCCCAAAGTTACAAGCCAGCCTTAGAGGGCATGGTTAATTCAATCAGCCTCTGCTGCCTGAGCAAGCTTACTCCAACAGACTCTACATAGCTAAGCTTTCAAACTTTACTAGTTGGCTGTTTTTTGATATACATTTTCAGAACTTTTCCTTGCTTATCTATTACCTGTTTTATTCTCTTATAAATGTGGTGTGTTAGGAGAACTGTACTAAGGAAGGGGGACAAACACAGAAAAAACAAACAAACCCTTTCTCTCCCTATCTCTGTCTCTGTCTCTTTCCCAGTTCTATTTGTTCACAGCCACCTTGAGCTACAATTTAGTAGCAAACAACCTAACTTTTGATTATATGTTTAGGAATATTTAGCTTGCCTACATTCTTTGCATAGCCTTTATAAATCAGACATCTGAGTGTGCCCTCAGTCATATAAGTTCTACTGACCAGGAGCATTTAAATTCCCACCCACCCTTCCCACCTGGGGTTGCATTGCCTATATAATTGTCATATAGATTGACATCTGTCCTCCAATTAGGTGTAACACTTACCTTTTCCCCTTTTCTCCTTGTCCTAGCATTGCTTTATGACAATCCTAATCAGCATGTCATGTATTCAATGCAATAGCTAAGGTGCCTTCATTCTAAGAAGAATCATTTAGAGCTTAAGAGCTTGTCCTATATGTCTCAGCTTATCTGTTGTGCATAAAGGATTGATGCTCTTAAGAGAAGAATTAATTAAACACATCTTCTCTAGGCTACAAATTGAAAAAATCCACTACTGCTCCCACAAAGAATCAAACAGCTCAGGAACAAATGGATTATAATGGGCTCTGGTAGGTTGAGACCTGTGACATGGAGACACCCTCTCCGTCAAGAGATATCCTTGCATGATGCCTTCTCTGTCTTGAAAAATGAGAGTGCCCAATTAATGGAATCTGAAGCACCCTTAAATGAGAAGGTTAATGTCAAATGCACTGATAATGCACCAAATATGAAGGGAAAAAATCACAAAATAGGAAACTATTACTACTTTGAGATTCCATCATCAGAGGCACCAACTTGGGAAAACAGTTCAAAGGAGAGACTGTGGTCAACTGCCTCCTAGGCTTTTCAGCTAGCAGGAATACAAACCAAATTGTTGGTATAATTAGTGCAGAAAACAAGCACTCCAAAATTGATGTTATCATCCACTTGGGTACAAATGACCTGACTAGAAACAGTGTCTCTACAGTTCAAAGGGACTTCCAGATTCTGGGAGAGAAACTCAAACCCACTGTTAACACTGTAGCATTCTCAGAAATTCTACCTGTTCTTGGTAAGGGGGCAGAAAGGCTGCATCATATACTCAACTTTAATACATGGCTCCAAACCTGGTGCAAAAAAGAAGGATTTAGATACATAGGTGACTGGGGAAATAGACAGAACAAGAGACTATACTATGTTGATGGGCTACATCTCTCTGTCACAAGGAAAAGGACTCTAAGTAAAAAAATTCAGGCATTATGTGGAGAGGCATTTAAACTAGGGAAAGGGGGGTGACGGATGGAGAACAACAAGTTCAAGACGTCACTCCCAGCAAAAACATAATAACATTGGAAACAGCCACACTATTAACCCACACATCAATGGCAAGTGGGAAGAGGCAGGTAGAACAAAATCCATTCAAAATACTGGCAAGCCAGTCAACAAATGCTGGAAAACAATGAGCACAGATGTTCGAAGCTTAGCCAATAAAGTTCCTGACCTGGAAGCCCTAATGGTGGAAATGGACTTGGACAATGTGGCCATTACAGAATCATCCATACTGGTGTAGTCTACAGGTCTCCAATTCTAACCAAAGAAATTGATAAGAGACTACATTATTGACATTACTACTACTACTACTACTACTACTACTACTTCTAAGCATTTATAAAGCGCTACCAGGCGCACGCAGCACTGCACAATAAAAACACAAAAAGATAGTCCCTGCTCAAATGAGTTTACAATCTAAAAAGACAAAGCAAGAAAAGGAGTAGAAAAAAGATAAGAACAAGGGCAAAGAAGGTAGCCGTGAAGGGCAAAGTGATCATATCAGGAAGCTTTAATCTACCCAGTGCGGATTGGAATATTCCTTCTGCAAATGTGGAAAGAAGTAAAAACAACTGTGGATGCCTTCCAAGATGCATTGCTTAAACAACGGGGTTTCAACCCAGTCCTCAGGGAACCCTAGGCAAGTCAGGTTTTCAGGATTCCCAGACTGAATATGCATGAGAAAGATTTGCATGTTCTGCCTTCATTGTATGCAAATCTATCTTATGCATATTTATTGTGGGAATCCTGAAAACCTGACTGGCCTAGGGTTCCCCGAGGACTGGGTTGAAAACCTATGGCTTAGACAAATGGTGATGAAACTGGCCAGGGAAAGTTTGATTCTGGATTTAATACTCACCAACGGAGATAGCATGTCGAATGTCCGGGTGGGTGCCCATGTGAGCAGCAGCGATAATCACATGGTGTGGTTTGAGATAAACGCCAAGGCAGAGTCCAATCACAGCAAACTCAAAGACCTAGACTTCAAAAATGCTAACTTCAGTAAAATGACCAAGTGCCTAAAGGAGGAGTTGGCAGGATGGGAGGAGGTAAGGGAAGTGGAACTGCAGTGGGCTAAACTAAAGGAGGCAATAAAAGGGGTAACCGATACATATGTAAGGAAAGTAAATAAAAACAAGAGGAAAAGCAAAACTATTTGGTTCTCCAAAGAAGAGGTGGCACAAATAAAGACAAAAAACACAGCTTTCACAAAATTCAGAAGTTCACAAATAGAGGAACACAGAAAAGAATACAGGATAAAGCTAAGAGAGACAAAAAGAGAAATAAGGATAGCAAAATCAAAGGCAGAAGAAAAGATGGCTAAAGATCTAAAGCATGATGACAAAACATTTTTCAGGTATATTCGGGAGAAAAGGAAGATCAGAGGTGGAATTGCAAGACTCAAAAGTGCCGAGAACGGATTTGTGGAAAGTAACATTGAAAAAGCAAAACCACTAAACAAATACTTCTGTTCTATTTTTACTCAAGAAAATACCTGGAGAAGGACTCCATTTGATTGACAAATATACAAATGGGAATGGTGTAGATACCACACCATTCACAGAAGATGATGTGTTTGAACAGTTTGCAAAACTGAAAGTGAATAAGGCCATGGCACAGGATGGGATACATCCCAGGATACTGAAAGAGCTCAGAGAGATTCTGGCAGGGCCTTTAAAGGATGTTTTTAATAGATCCTTGGAGACAGGAGAAGTTCTACAGGACTGAAGAAGGGTCAATGTGGTACCTCTACACAAAAGTAGTAATAGGGAAGAAGTGGCAAACTACATGCCAGTAAGCCTTACCTCGGTGGCGGGAAAAGTAATGGAGGTGCTCCTGGAAGACAGAATAGTGGACTTTCTCGAAACCAATAGGTTGCATGATCCAAGTCGACATGGTTTTACTAAAGGATGATCATGCCAAACAAATCTGATTGAGTTCTTTAACTGGGTGACCAGAGAACTGGATCAAGGACATGCGAAGCATGTGATCTACCTGTTGTTGTTAAGTGCCGTCGAGTCGGAGTCGACTCATGGTGACCCTCTGGATAGCTATCCTAAATTGTGTTCGGTCTTCAGTCATGCGGCTCATTGTTGACAGACTGGTACCCGTAGCTGCTGTTATTGTATCGATCCATCTCATTGCTGGCCTTCCTCTTTTGCATTGACCTTCTATCTTGCCAAGCATGATGTCTTTCTCTAATGATCTCTCTCTTCGCATGATGTGTCCAAAGTATGAAAGTCGAAGTCTTGTCATCTGAGCTTCTAAAGAAAGCTTAGGTTTGATCTCCTCTAGTACCGACTGGTTTGTTCTTCGGGCAGTCCATGGTATACACAGTATTCACCGCCAGCACCATAATTCAAAGGCATCAATTTTCTTCCTGTCTGTCTTTTTCACTGTCCAGCTTTCACATCCATATGATGTTATTGAAAATACCATGGCTTGAACAAGTCAAATCTTTGTATGGAGAGAGACATCTCTGCTCTTGAGAATCTTACCTAGGTCTTTCATAGCCATTCTGCCAAGAGCAATGCGTCATTTGATTTCTTGACTGCTTGTTGCTTCTTTATTGATAGTTGATCCAAGTAGGTTAAAGTTGTTCACAATTTCAATTTCTTCTCCTTCAACGATGAACCTGTTTATTATGCCAGTTGTCATGATCTTTGTCTTCTTTACATTAAGGTGCAGGCCCATTTTGAAACTATGTTCTTTGATTGTGAGAAGCAAATGTTTCAGATCATCTCACTTTCAGCCAGTAATGTAGTATCATCAGCATAGCGAAGGTTGTTGATGAGTCTTCCACCAATCTTCACACCTCTGTTGTCTTCATACAATCCTGCTTCTCTGATGATTTGTTCTGCATATAAATTAAACAGGTAGGGGGAAAGTATGCAGCCTTGTCTTACACCTTTGCTTATTTTAAACCATTTTGTTTCTCCTTGTTCCGTTCGAACTGTTGCTTCTTGATCAATGTACAGATTGTGCAAGAAAACGATCAGGTGTTCTGGTACACCCATGCTTCTTAATGTGGTCCAGAGTTTCTCATGGTTTACACAGTCAAAAGCCTTGCTAAAGTCGATAAAGCACAAATAGATATCCTTTTGGTATTCTTTAGTCTTTTCAAGGATCCATCTCACATCTGCAATGATGTCTCTCGTTCCTCGCCCTTTCCTGAACCCTGCTTGCACTTCAGGTAGTTCTTGTTCCAGGTATGGCTGTAGTCTCTTTTGAATAATCTTCAGTAGAATCTTGCTGGCATGTGGGACCAGAGCGATTGTTCGATAATTTCCACAGTCAGTTGGATCACCTTTCTTTAGTATTGGTATAAACACAGAGATTTTCCAGTCAGTTGGCCATGATGTTGTCCTCCATATTTTTTGGCAGAGCCTTGTAAGTATGGTAACAGCTGCATCAGATTGCTGCAATACTTCTATAGGAATGCCATCAATGCCTGGTGCTTTGTTCTTTGATAAGGCTTTCAATGCTGCTTCAACTTCTTCCTTCATCACCAATGGTTCCCGATCATAAGGTACAGGTTGAAACAGCTGTTGGTCCACTTGATCTTTATCATATAAAAACGCTGTATATTCCTTCCACCTTTTCTTGATCTTCTCAGCATCATTCAACATAGAACCTTGAGCATCTTGTAACATTCCAATTCGAGGCTGGAAATTTTTCTTTAATTCTCATAGCTTTAGGAAAGCCGATCTTGTTCTTCCTCTAATAGTTTCTGCTTCTATTTCCTTGCATGCGTCGTTGTAGTACTTTTCCTTGTCCTGTCTTGCTGCACGTTGGAAATCTCTGTTGAGTTCTGCGATTGTCTTTCTTTCTCCTCTGGCTTTAGCTTCTCTGCGTTTCTGGGCAATTTTCAGAGTTTCTTCCGTCATCCATTTTGGCCGTTTTTGCTTTTTCACCTTTTGTAGAGACTTCTCGCTTTCTTCCAACACATCCTTCTTGATGTCATTCCATAACTCTTCTGGAGCTCTGTCATTTGTATCTAAAGCAGCAAATCGATTTTGCAGGCAGTCTTTAAATTCCAGTGGTATATTCTCAAGGTCATATTTTGCTGCATTCATGAGTGGTTTGCTCTTTTCAACTTTAGCTTGAGTTTGCATACTAGTAGTTGATGATCTGTACCACAGTCAGCTCCAGGTTTTGTCTTTGTTGATGTTATAGAGCTTTTCCATCGTTGACTTCCACAGATGTAGTCAATTTGATTTTTATAAAATCCATTGGATGAAGTCCATGTGTACAGTCGCCGCTTGTGTTGCTGGAAGAAGGTGTTTGAGATGAATAGATCATTGGTCTTGCAGAATTCTATCAGTCTTTCTCCAGCTTCATTTCTGTTGCCAAGTCCATATTTTCCAACTACTTTGCCTTCTTTGTTGCCAACTTTTGCATTCCAGTCACCCATGAATATCAGGATATCCTGTTTGCATGTTCTGTCAATTTCAGCTTGTACTTGTTCATAGAACTCTTCAATTTCATTCTCTTCTGCAGCTGTTGTTGGGGCATATACTTGAATTATAGTTGTGTTGATAGGCAATCCTCGTAGACAAATAGAGATTAAGTGTTCGCTGACTGCATTGTATTTCATTACAGTTCTTGCAAGTTTCTTCTTTATTATAAATGCAACACCATTTCTTCTTTGTCTTTCATTTCCAGCATAGTAGACCATGTGATCATCTGATGCAAAGTGCCCGATGCCAGTCCATTGCAGTTCGCTGACACCCAACAGATCAAGTTGTATACGTTCCATTTCATTCTTGACCACCTCCAACTTCCCTTGGTTCATGCTTCATACGTTCCATGTTCCAATGTGTAAGACATGTTTACAGCTTCTGACTCTCATTTCATGCGCAGCTACATCAGCAGTCAGACTTCCCAGGGCTTTGATCCAATCACATCATAAATGCTGGCTTTACTCTGAAAAGTCTTCAGCTCTTCCCCAATAGCTAGTTGAGTGCCTTCCGACCTGGGGGTCTCATCTTCCAGCACCATAGCACAATTTGTTTTGTTGTAACTATCCATTGGGTTTTCATGGCAAGATACAGAAGTAGATTGCCGGGCTTTTCTTCCATGCAGTTTAAGTTTTGTGTTGTTGCCATTGTCACAAAAATGTGATCCTCCACCATCAACACTATCCCATTCTGCTGCTGCCCAGATGGGTGGTTTGTCTTGGTCTGGCACCTCAGCTGAGACCTGTCCATCTTGGGAGACCCTGCCAGTAGTTAAACTACTGATAGTTTAGCTCTCAGCATCACTGATGCACGCAAGCCCTCACAGCACGACAAGCTGCAAACCTCTCTAGGGCCAGGTAAAAAGCAAGAAGGAAGCAGGATCCTCCACTACCAGAGGCCCTTGTGAGCCGTTTCAGTATTGTCTGTTCAAAACTAGTAAAGAAGGGACCCTGCAGAACAGCTACTGGCCAGAACCTGAGGCCTCCTTAGTTCTTTAAGTAGACACCTTATGTGCTTCCAAGAGGACTGCTTGCTCCCTGGGTGGGAAAGGTGCGGAGGGCTCACAGGAGGTATTGGGCCTAGGCTCCCCTGTGTGAGGTCCCAATAATGCTCGGGGAGGGGGGGGGAATTGGGCTCTTCTCAATTCACAGAGGGGGCAGAAAGAGCCCACTGTGGAGCTGATGTGACGAGCCATCAGAGGTATAATGTCAGTTACTGGGCATGCTTATAAGGCTCCATGCAGCGAAGAAAAAGAACCATGAAAGAAAAAAAAATAGATGACGACTGCCGAAAGTAATAGCATCAGCCACCAAAAATAAAAAAGAAGAAAGTACCGTTGTGGAGGGGTGGGGAGGGGAGAGAGATAGAGAGGGGAAACAGCACAGACTGCAGCTAAAATGGAGATCTAAAAAAGGGAATTCCAGCACCTGAAATGCCAGTTGGGGAAACCCAAGCACAGCTTCCCTAGTTGTCTACATAGGCTTAGAAGGCCCTGCTGCTGGAAAAACACCCCAAAAGGCTTAACTTTGTTTTGTTTTTTTTCCTCCAATTAGAAACTACTTTATCAAGCAGCAGAGAGCCAAATACAGCCAAATAACAGGGCCAAGTAACACAATTGGTTCAGCAAGCAGATAGAAAACAGCAAGAGGGAAGGAGGAGCTTGGGCCCAACTTATCACTCCACTGCTCTCCGGGGTCCGGTGGGGACCTCTGGTCCACTCTCTCTAGCCCACCAAATGCTGGGAACTCATAGGCAGCAGTGCTGGATACATAGAAACCTGTTGGGTCCAGGAGACGGGGTCGTATCCAAGTCCTGGGCAATGCTGGGCCTACAAGTCTCAGTTACATAGATCTCAGGACTGTGGTCTGGGCAAAGGGAGACAGGTCTATCTGCACCAGTCCAAACACTTGCCACCTGCTGGAAGCAGACAAATATGACTTCTCTCTGTGCTGCACCAGAAGATGTAGCAAGTTATGACATCACTGAACGTTGCTCAAATCTGCCTCCACCTGCTGGCAAGAGAGCACAATCCATCTGTCTGGACTGGTCTAGCAATCTAGGCTTTAAAATCAATTACTAAGACTACAAGCAGAGCGCTAAAGCCCATATGAAAATAAAAGAAATACTGGAACTCAACTTGCTTAAATCAAACATGTTAGGTGAACTCCTTAAGATAAAAAGGAGATAAATATATGATCTACCTAGATCTACCTAGATTTCAGCAAAGCCTTTGATACTGTTTCTTACAAGAGGCTTATCAATAAATTGAACAGCCTGGGGATGGGTCCCAAGATGGTGAATTGGATCAGAAATGAGTTGCCTGACAGATGACAAAATGTGATGGTAAACGGAGCTCACACGGATGAAAGGAAGGTAATTAGTGGCGTGTCCCAGGGATCAGTCCTGGGACCAGTACTGTTCAATGAATTTGTGAATGATACTGCTGAAGGACTGAATGGAAAAGTCTGTTTTTTTGCAGATGACATGAAAATTTGCAACAGAGTGGACTTCCCTGAGGGAGTGGATAACATGAGGAAAGATCTACAAAAGCTGGAAGAATGGTCTAATGCTTGACAGTTAAGTTTTAATGTGAAGAAGTGCAGTGTCATGCACTTGGAATGCAGAAATCCAAGGGAATTGTATGCAATAGGGGCCGAGAGGTTGGTGTGCACAGACCAGGAGAAGGAACACAGAGTAATTGTTTCTGAGGATCTCAAGGTGGCGAAACACAGAAGGATTCTGGATTGCATACAGAGAGGAATTACCAACAGAAAGGAGGAGATATTACTGTACAGGTTGCTGGTGAGGCCACACTTGGAATATTTTGTTCAGTTTTGGAGACCACATCTCGCAAAGGATATAAAAAGACTGGAAATGGTTCAGAGGAAGGTGACCAAAATGATTTGGTGCCTGAGCCAAAAGAAATATGAGAAGAGATTTGAAGACCTAAATATATATATTCTAGAGGTGAGGAGGGACAGGGGATACAGACCTTCAAAAACTTAAGGAGTATTAATGAACCAACAAACCTTTTTTCAAAGACGGGGGAGCTGTAAAACTAGAGGACATAACATGAAGCTGCAAGGGGGTAAACGGAAAGGCAACATCAGGAAATACCTTTTCACTGAAAGGGTGGTGGATGCTTGGGATGCTCTCCTGATAGAAGTGGTGGGGGCAAATAGTGACAGAATTCAAAATAGCCTGAGACAGGCAAAGTGGATCCCTTTATAGCAACAGAATAAAATCAAAATAACTTTAACTGTCTCTGCTATCTCAACAAATAGGGGTAACCTGCATGGAGCGGTGGGCACACCCCTAAACAAAGACATGGGGAGGGGTGACCTGCACAGAGTGGCAGGTGCACCTACTCTTGCCACCTTGCTGGACAGACTAGATGGACCATGATGGTCTTTATCTGCGTCATTTACTATGTTACTGTGGCAGTATGTGCCAGTCTGATGTCTCGGTCCCCAATCCAGTGGATTCAGTCTCTTCCACCGGATGAGACTGAGTCCACTTTTGGAGTCAGCTACGGCCTTCCTTTCTGATGTCATGTATGACCTGGTCTGTTTGGTGGCCAGGGATGGTTCCCTAATGATGGTGTTAAAGTGATGTATTTGATTCCGGCACTGGACAGCGGACACCTCTTCCAAATCCTGGTTGGCCCAACTGGCTTTTAAGGGGAAGTTTGTTTTGGAGCTGATTTGGAGAAACTGGTTAAGGACTTGGGCAAAACGAAATATTACCACCTTCTGGAAGACGAGTCCAGGGGGCCTGTGAAGCGAGCTGGTGCCCCTTTCTTGTCAACCTCTGCTCGTCCACCAAGGGCACACTGGCAGGATCCATGAGGGTCTTGAGACTTTCGTCGTTACCAACCTTGAAAAACATTCTTCCCCTCTGCTTCTAGCCTTCGGGCTTGTTCTCAGTCCTTTCATGGAGTACATGGGCCCAAGGACTCTGTTGTCTACAGAGGAAGACCATCCCAGACTGTGCAATGAAGGTTTGGGGGCCCATTGTCTAGTACCTCCAGTTGGAGGCAGGCTTCACCTTTTCTTTCAGGAATGGTCCTGGTTTACCAAGAATCACTGGGAGCTAGAAACAATTCAGTTTGGCTATGTCCTGGAATGCAAAGAGCTGATTCCAGATGCCTCAGTCATCTCCCCTTGTGGATCTGTGATCAAAGGTTCCACTGTGTGGATCATCTTGGAAGTTGCTGTGCCCGGCGGTGGTGCCCATCCCCCCAGATGGGCGAGGCAAGGGCATACATGCAATCTATTTCAAGGTGCCCAAAAAGGACGGTTCCTTTCAGCCCATTGTGGACCTGAAGGAGGTCAATGAGCACTAGTGTATTCTGCCCTTCCAGATGGAAACCTTATGTTCCATGATTCAAGCAGTGCACCGAGGGAAGATCTTGGCTTTTCTGGATCTGGCTGAGGCGTATTTTCATATCCTGATCCAGGCAAATCAACAAAAGTATCTGTGTTTTGCTGTGCTTGACTCTCACTATCAGTTCACCACCTTTCCTTTCGGGCTATCCATCGCCCTGAGGACATTCTCCAAGATTATGGTGGTGGCAGCTGCAGCACTGCAGCACCGAGGGATCTGTGTCCATCTATATCTGGATGACTGGCTCATCCACGCCCATTCCCTTTCAGAAGCATCTCGGGTTGTATCCCGAGTGGTGTCCATTTTAGAAAGTCTTAGCTAGGTGATCAATTGGGGAAAGAGCCAGCTGTTACCTTCCCAGAACCTGGAATTTCTGGGAGCATATTTTGACACTTGCGTGAGCAAAATTTTCCTGCTAGAAAGTCATATGACTGTTGGATTGCCTAGCGCTATTCTGTGCACAGCAGGCTCCCAGAGTCTGGGATTATCTTCAGCTCTTCAGATTTATGGTGGTGACCATAGAGATGGTGCCATGGGTACATGTTCACATGCGACTACTTCAGTGGTCCTTGCTGACTCAATGTTCTCAGGAGTTTGAGCACATGCTCCCACTCCCCTTGATGGTGAAGTCCAGCTTATGGGAGTGACACCAACCCTGTCATCTGAGGAAGGGCCTGCTGCTGGATGATTTCTCCTGGATCCTCCTGATGATGGATGCCAGTCTCTCAAGCTGGGGAGTCCATTGTCAAGACCATATGGCTCAGGGCCATTGGCACCACAGGGAAGCGGTGTGGTGCATCAACCACCTTGAGGTGAGGGCCATTAGGTTGGCTCTTCTGTGTTTCCGGCCCCTGATCAAGGGCTGGGCAGTTTGAGTGTTTTCAGACAACATCACGGGGGTGGGCTTATGTCAATTGGCAAGGCAGAATGAGCAGTGCTGGGGTAGCTCTGGAGATGGCTCTCCTATTTGCCTGGGTGGAGAAGAACTTCCTAGCCTTTTCAGCTTAGCACATTGCTGGGGTGGACATTGTGGAAGTAGACTTCCTCAGCCAGCACTCTCTGGATCCTGGAGAGTGGGAGTTGAGTCAGGAGATATTTCAGTTGATTCTGAACCACTGGGGTCACCGCAAAATGGATCTGATGGCTGCCTGCTTCAATGCCAATGTTTGCCGCTTCTTCAGATGCCAAACGGAGATTGGGGGGGGGGGGGGTCTGCGGGTGTCAATGCCCTGGCCCAGCCTTAGCCAAGTCAGCACCTGCTGTACATGTTTCCTCCATGTCCTTGGTGGGGTATGTGATTTGACATATAGAATATCACCTGGGCAGGATTCTACTGGTGGCACCAGATTGGCTGAGATCATGGTTTGGAGAACTGATTTGGCTCCTGCAGGCACATCTTCTTCGGTTGTCTCTGTCTCAGGGCCTATTGCAGCAGGGACTGATCATCCTGGAGGACTCAGTTCCCTTCTCACTTATGGCTTGGCTCTTGAAAGGAGATGGCTAGCATGTAAGGGCTATTCTCTGGCAGTGGCCTCCACTCTGCTCAGAGCCCAGAAGAGGTCTATTGAGCTACCAAATACATGCAGGTCTGGTGCCTCTTTGAACAATGGTGTGGTGCTTGGCAGCTGGCTCCTGAGGTAGCCAAGGTGCCATCTCTGTTAGCTTTTCTACAGGATGGCCTGGAGAAAGGCATTTCCTTTAGCTCCCTGAATGTTCAGGTGGCAGTTCTGGCCTGTTTTCAAGGTCCTGTGGCTAGTCAGTTTCTAGCCTTGTACTCTGTCTCATGCTTTCTCCTGAGGGTTTGGCATCTGTGTCCTCTCCTCTGGTCTGTGGTCTCTTCCTGTGTCTGGTGCTCAGGGCTCTGATGTCAGCACCCTTGAGCTGTTAAAGCACACTACTTTGAAGAATTTGACACTCAAGATGGTCTTCTTGTTTGCAATTTGTTATGAAAGGCAGGTTTCTGAGCTGCAGGCTCTGTCCTGCTGAGATCCTTATTTGTCTTCTTCAAAGGAGGCCATTTCCATTTGGCTTGTGCCTTCCTTTTGTGTGAATTAGGTGGTCTGCTTGCCCTCCTTCTCTAAGGAGAAGTGTCAGGGGAAGGATAAGAATCTTCATGCTTGGGATATTTATTTAGACAGTTTTGTATACCACCTTATCCTTCAATCAAAGTAGTCACAACACAATTGGGAGATACATTTAACACAAGGGATATGAGACACATACACTAATACTTACAGGGAACATGGGCAATGGAGGGTTAAGTGGCTTGCCCAAGACCACAAGGAGCACCTGTGGGACTAGAAACCCCAGTCCTTCCAGCCCAAGATTGCTGTCCTCTAGTGGGATTTGAACCACCAACCTTCTGGCCTGTAGTACCTTGCCCCAAACACTAGGCCACTCCTCCCTCCTCAAACCTGGCTATAATCTATTCAGAAGAGACAGAGAAAATGGAAAAGGAGGAGGAGTAGCCTTGTATGTCAAAAAAGCAATATCAAAGCTACTGAAATGCAGGGTGCATGGGGAAAAGAAGTAGCGTTCTGGATCATGTTGGAAAGAGGAGATGGCACTGTCATCCATACTGCTGTAATCTACAGACCTCCGACTCAAATTGAAGAGATAGATAACGAATTGATTATAGATATTGCCAAGATAGCAACAAAGGGGGAAACGATCATATTGGGTGACTTTAATCTACCCAATGTGGATTGGATTACTCCTTCTGCAAATCTGGAAAGAAGCAAAAAAATTGTGGACGCTATCCAAGCTGCGTTACTTAGATAAATGGTGATGGAACCAACCAGGGAAAGCTCAATGCTGGATTTGGTGCTCACCAACAGTGATAGCGTGTCTAATGTCTGGGTGAGTGCCCCTGTGAGCAACAGTGATCATCACACGGTGTGGTTTGAGATAAAAGCCAAGGTGCAATCCAATCATAGCAAGCTCAAAGTCCTAAACTTCAAAAACACTGGAACTGACAGGGTGGAAGGGGATAAGGGAAGTGGAACTGCAGTGGGCTAAACTAAAAGGGGCAATAAAAGGGGCAACAGATAAATATGTAAGAAAAGTAAATAAAAACAAGAGGAGAAGGAAACCTATTTGGTTTTCCAAAGAAGTGGCTGCTCAAATAAGGGCAAAAAACACAGCTTTCGCAAAATTCAAAAGCTTGCAAACAGAAGAACACAGAAATGAATACAGGATAAAACTCAAGGAGACAAAAAGAGAAATAAGGATAGCAAAATCAAAGGCAGAGGAAAAGATGGCTAAAGATATTAAATGCGGCAACTTTCTTCAGGTATATTCGGGAAAGGAAGAAGATCAGAGGTGGAATTGCAGGACTCAGAAGTGCTGGAAATGGACTTGTGGAAAATGACATTGATAAAGCAAAATTACTAAACAAATACTTCTGCTCTGT
Source organism: Ichthyophis bannanicus (assembly GCA_033557465.1). Taxonomy (NCBI): domain Eukaryota; kingdom Metazoa; phylum Chordata; class Amphibia; order Gymnophiona; family Ichthyophiidae; genus Ichthyophis; species Ichthyophis bannanicus. The sequence continues at coordinate 714,459,157 of CM066033.1, read as the reverse complement.
TTTTACTAAAGAAAATCCTGGAGAAGGACCACCTGTGACTCCCAAATATAAAAATGGGAACAAGGTACATACCACACCATTCAGAGAGGATGAGGTTTTAGAAGAACTTGCAAAACTGAAAGTGGACAAGGCCATGGGAACAGATGGGATACATCCCAGGATACCGAAAGAGCTCAGAGAGGTTCTTGCAGGGTCGTTAAAGGATGTTTTCAACAGATCCTTGGAAACAGGAGAGGGTCCTCAGGACTGGAGAATGGCTGACGTCGTACCTCTACACAAAAGTGGTGACAGGGAAGAAGTGTCAAACTACACGCCCGTGAACCTTACCTTGGTGGCGGGAAAAGTAAATGGAGACGCTCCTGAAAGAGTGAATAGTGAACTTTCTCAAAACCAGCGGGTTACAGGATCCGAGGCAACATGGTTTTACTGAGGGACGATCTTGCCAGACAAATCTCATTGAGTTCTTTGACTGGGTGACTAGAGAACTGGATCAAAGACACGCGATGGATGTCATCTACCTGGATTTCAGCAAAGCCTTTGATACTGTCCCTCATAGGAGGCTTATCAATAAACTCAGTAGTTTGGGGATGGGTCCCAAGGTGGTAAACTGAATTAGAAATTGGTTGACTGACAGATGACAGAAGGTGATGATAAATGGAGCTCACTTGGATGAAAGGAAGGTGATTAGCGGGGTGCCTCAGGGTTTGGTCCTAGGCCCGGCATTGTTCAATGTATTTGTGAGTGATATTGCTGAAGGTCTGAATGGAAAAGTCTTGCACTCCCCCGAGGGAGTACTTAACATGAGGAGGGATCTGCAAAAGCTGGAGGAATGGTCGGATGCTTGGCAATTAAGATTTAATGCGAAGAAATGCAGTGTCATGCACTTGGGTAGCAGAAATCCAAGGGAAATGTACGTGTTAGGGGGCGAGAAGTTGGTGTGCATGGAGCAGGAGAAAGACCTCGGTGTGATTATTTCTGTAGATCTCAAGGTGGCAAAACAGTGCGACAAGGCAGTGGCAAAAGCCAGGAGGATGTTGGGCTGCATTCAAAGAGAAATTACCAGCAGAAAGGAAGGGGTACTAGTGCCACTTTATAAGTCACTGGTGAGGCCTCACTTGGAATACTGTGTTCAGTTTTGGAGACCATATCTTCATGTACATAGTTTCCCAAGTTACATCCCCAAGTTATCCATCCTGTTACAATGTAAGCCTAAGGCCGTTTGTCTGTGGCAATATTTTGTAAACCGCACTGATACTAAAAAGCGCGGTATAGAAGAACTGTAAATAAATAAATAAATAAATATCTTGCAAAGGATGTAAAAAGAATGGAAGCTGTTCAGAGGAAGGCGACCAAAATGATTTGGAGCCTGCATCAGAAGCCTTATGAGGAGAGACTTGAAGACCTAAATATGTACACTTTGGAGGAGAGGAGGGATAGGGGAGATATGATTCAGACCTTTAAATACTTAAAGAGAAATAATGAACAAACAAACCTCTTCCAGAGACGGGTATGCTGTAAAACTAGAGGGCATGACATGAAGCTGCAAGGTGGTAAATTGAAAGGCAATGTCAGGAAATACTTTTTTACTGAAAGGGTGGTGGATGCTTGGAATGCCCTCCCGATGGAGGTGGTGGGGGCAAACACAGTGATGAAATTCAAAGTGGCCTGGGACAGACACAGCGGATCACTTTACAGCAACAAGATTAAATCAAAATAAACTGAACCATCTAATTTCTCAACAAATAGGGGTGTCCTACATGGAGCGATGGGGTTGGAGCGGTGGGTTCACCCCTAAACAAACAAAGAAACAAAGATATGGGGAGCGGTGAAGACATGGGGAGGGGTGCACCTGCTCCTGGTTGGTGCACCACTAAGCAAAGACATGGGTAGGGGTGCACCTACTCCCTAAAAGACATGGGAAGAGGTGCACCTGCTCCTGGTGGGTGCACCACTAAGCAAAGACATAGGTAGGGGTGCACCTACTCCCTAAAAGACATGGGAAGGGGTGCACCTGCTCCTGGTGGGTGCACCACTAAGCAGACATGGGTGGGGGTGCACCTTCTCCTGCCATATTGCTGGGCAGACTAGATGGACCATACTGGTCCTTATCTGCCGTCATTTACTATGTTACTATGTTCATCTTGTGGATGTCTGGAGGGTGCTTCTTTGGTATTTGTAGGTTACGAATTATTTCCGTAAGTCCAACCATCTTTTTGTGCAGTTTGCTGACCCGTGCAAGGGTGAAGCAGCGGCTAAGTCGATTTTGGGGTGCTGGATTAAGGAGGCCATTGCCTCGGCATATATGTTGCAGAACCGGATGGTTCTGGAGGGTTTGCATGCCCATTCTACCTGAACACAAGCTTCCTTGTGGGCAGAGTGGAGCTCGGTAGCCCCCTTTGACATTTGTTGGGTGGCAACATGGGCATCACATTCCACTTTTGTCAAGCATTACATTCCACTTGGTTGTCCACATGCGAGAGGACACAGCCTTTGGCTCAAGGGTTTTACGAGCTGCTATGTCTTCTTGCCGCCCATTGGAGTCATAGCTTTGGTATATCCCACTTGTCTAGACTGGTCTAGCAGGACGATATGGAAGGTGACATTTTACTTACCAGTTAATGCCCTTTCCTTGAGTCCTACTAGACCAGTCCCTCAGACTGTATGTGCTCTGTTCTTCTGCTGTGGTACTTTTGTGTCTGCTATGATTTTTATACTTGGCTCTGCAGGTTCATCTTCTAATGACAGCCTTCTGTTTATGCTTTAATGTGCATAGTTCTCTACTGTTACTGTTCATTGTTGCCCATGATTAAGGTTGTGTGAGGCTTGCCATGTTTCTCCTATATGCTTTGGGATGAATACTGAAGAGACCTCTGGTGGCTGAGGCAAATACAGGCATAGGAATGATGTCATTGAAACCTGGGCTTTTCATTGGTTCTTTGTTCTCACCAATCTGCTGGTAGGGGAAACACAACCCACTTATCTGGACTAGTCTAGAAGAATTCAAAGAAAAGATATTAACTGGCAAGTAAATTGTCACCATCTGCAGCCATCTGGCTACCCTACTGAAAGTATGCACAATGGGACATACGTTCACATTTACAGAATAGTTACCACCTAAATTGTGCCTATAAGTGTCCTTTCATGCATATAAGTTCTTTAAAATATCAACTTCTGTGCATTCCTAGCATGTAACTTTCTGCACACCCCTTATAAAGTTATTTCCTAGAAGAAAAAAAATGCACCCAACTCCATGCTGTACACACTGGTTGCCAGTTCGGATTCCTGTTTATCAGGGCCACTCTGCCTTGGGCATGTCATAGAGCTGATATGCTTAGGCCCAGGGATAGAGGAAAGACAACTACTGTTACTGTGTCAGCCTCAATCAGTCCACAGGCAACACTGAGGAAGCACTTTAGCAAAAGGGACTCTCATGTTGGGTTGTGTGCCCTTAATCACTTGAATATATTGGCTGGGGAGAATACATGGCAGAGATCATTGAGGAAGGAAGAGGAGGGGAGACAAAATATTCAGGGATGGATTTTCAAAGCTCTGGATATTTAAACACCATGGCGGTCAGCCGTGGTGTTTAATTTAATCCAGATATTAAGCATCAGTATCCATATAGTGCTGAATATTCAGAGACTGTGGTCAGCACTAGCAACTATCTGGGCATTCAGCCATTATCCAGATAGCACTTAGAACAGCCAATAACCTCTCCTAAGTTATGTGGACAGGTTATCCACATAAGGGTGGAATTCATCTGGATAGTGGATGAATATCACCGCTTTCCAGATCACCAGTACTGTCCTCAGTCCACCCACAGACCATCCCAGCACTATAAGTCAATTTCAGTAATGAGAAAGGCCTTTTTATCAGATTATGTGGTAGTCCAGGCCAGTGTTAGACATGTAGGAACCTAGGGCAGAAACTGGTACAGGGGCCCCAAAAGCTTGCCTGAAGGTTATATCTCCTTCAGCATGAGGCAGGCTTGGGGACCCCGGGCAATTGCCTTGGTTTGCCATCTCCCAACGTCAGTGCTGATAGTGGTATACACATGCTATATGTAGGTATTTCTAGGAATGTACTTTGGGCAAAGCAGAGAGGAGTTGCAATGTACTCACATATTTGTAAAACACACAAGTACATGTTTAGGGCACATATTTACACCTGTCTTGAAGCAGGTGTAAATTTGCACATCAACATTTGTGTTGGATCTGGGAGCCTATTTTATAAAGACACATAGATGCCTGTGTATGCTTTATAAAACAATTGCCTTTTTAAAATTCTCACATAGACATCCTATTATAAAAACACCACAATGTGTGAAAGCAGATAATGGCCAGTTGGCCTACCCAGTATGTCCAGTTGTTTCCATCTACACTCTTATAGGCAAGGATGCATCCCAGCTGTCAGCCTTATGGGCTTGACTACCTGTATGATATTGCTCTTTACTCAAGTCAGTTTGTTGTCTTGTTTGGTCCTTTGCCATTCTGAATCGATGAGTGAAACTTTTTCGTACTTAAAGCAGCACCCACGAACACCAAAAGCCTCCACCCAAACTCTCAATTTCTTTCTGCCACTGCAGAGTTGCCAAGTTATCCAATTCCAAGAGTTCTGGTTTTGAATTTACATTGCAGTGCAATATGGTATTTGTAGCCCCTGATTTTATCCATTGAAATCAGTACTGCGGGTCCCATAATGCAACAGGATGAGATTGTAAGACATCCAGGACTGGCTTGAAACCTGACTCCTGGAACTGGGTAACTTGGCAACTCTGCCACTGTGTTCCATCACTCCCAAGCATGCATAAAATTCTGTCTCAGCACTGGTTTCCACTACTTTTACTGGCAGGTTATTCCAGTTAAGACGTATGTCCGTATGTTTCCTCTGAACCTGCCTCCTCCAACTGTACATCATACATCAAATGTTAGGAACATACTGGGTCAGACAAATGGTCCTTCAAGCCCAGGATACTGTTTCCAGCAATGGCCAATGCAGATCACACGTATCTTTTAGGTTTCCAAAAGGTAGACAGATTCCATGCTGCTTATCTCAGAGGTAAGCAGTGGATTTCCCCAGTTCACTTTAATAATGGTTTATGGACTTTTCCTCCAGGAACCTATCCAAACCTCTTTTAAACCCAGCTACACTGACAGCTTTTACTGCATCCTCCAGCAATAAATTCCAGAGTTTCATTAGGCAATGAGTGAAAAAACATTTTCTCCGATTAGTCTTATATGTGCTATATTGTAGCCAGGGCTGGTGCGACCATTAGGCGAACTAGGCTGTTGCCTAGAGCACCAATGGTCAGGAGGTGCCTATTGCCACCACTGCCACCCCTCTCTGAGACATGCAATGGCGGCAATACATTTACAAAAGGCACCACAGTTCTGGAGGTACCTTCTGTTTTGTTGCTGTGGTGCCATTTGTGCTTCTGTCCCCACTCAGGTGCCTTTTTAAATGTATTATTATTTTATTTATTTAACATTTCTTATATACCGCCTTTCATGATATCAAGGTGGTTTACATTGAACAAACTGAAATTACATTGAACAGGGCATTATAACTTGGAGATAATCATTTACAGGGAACATGGGCAATGCAGGGTTAAGTGGCTTGCCCAAGACCACAAGGAGCACCTTCCGGCCCAAGGTTGTTGTCCTCTAGTGGGATCTGAACCCCCGACCTTCCAGCCTGAGGTAACTTGTCCCAACCACTAGGCCACTCCTCCCTCTGTCACTGCACATCTCGGAGAGGGGTGGCAGCAGATGTTTCTAGGAACTCCCTTGTATGCGGTTGCTGAGTTGATATCTACCCAACAAATTGCCTTCAGTTGTTTTGTGCCAACCTTTCGAACATGGCTTCCCAAGAAGTTTGGGAGGAAATCAATTATTTGAGGTTTCAGAAAGGAGGAAAATCCTGGCTTTTTCAGTCACATCTGAGAGCTAAGCAGCTAAGGAAGATTTACACATTTAAGAATTACAAGATTAGGTTGGGGTCACGTTGCAAGGGATATGTTAAGAGTTCATTCTAATGAAAAGATGGAGCGGGAATCAGAAGAGGTTACATGCTGATGTATAGCTGATAGATTAGACTATCATTCTGTTCATGCATTTGTATTTGTGTACTGTGTTATCGTTGTTTTAAAAAAGTGTTTTAGATTGCAACCTGTTTTGAGGTGCAAAGAAAACTGTGGGTTATCAAATGTGTATTAAAAATATCTCTTTACTTAGGAGGGGGATAGATACCTGAAATCACCTATCAGCAGAGCGCCAATAAAAACATGCCAGGATTTATGCATGCTTGGAACAAATGCAGGGACACATTCTTAATATTTCTTCAAGATTTGCAGGCCCACGGATGCAGAAAGCTCATTTTCAGAGGGAAACTCCCTGTGACTTTTCCCTTTGAAAGTTCAGGGACTGAAGGTGCTGCTGGTGCTCCTGCAGACACAGACCTTGAACGTATAAGTAAGTCCACACTATAAAGTGCATGCGGGACACATGACTCTTTGCAAAAGGGTAAAAGTACTCACACTGTTTTACATTAGAGGTACTTTACCCGCAGAGGTAGGACAATTTTCAGGATCCAGTTTTACCAGGTAACTGCCTAGTACACTGGTAAAATGTTTTGAAAACTGTCCTCATGGAGTGCAGTGCTAAGGGCAAGTGGGGCAGTAGCAAGTAGAAGAATGAGGAGAGGGTCTGAGTGCTGGAATGACATTAGACCCTGTTAGACACAACCACAAGGAACAGAAGGATGGGCCAGAGAGGATGCAGAAACCTACACCACAAATAGCATAGCTGGAACAGTCCAAATTCTTGTCCAAAATGGCCCGTTTCTGGTTGTACCTTAACTATCCACAGGTCCTCACCAGAAGCCGTGGAATGGATCATAGATCTTGGGATTTAATTATAATTTACTGATTTCCACTGTCATACAGAATTTGTAGGAAATATTAGATGGCCATAAAGAGGAAAAGACAACCTGGTGTTCTCAGAGTGGTGGTAAGCCTGCAGCAAGCTTTAAAAAAGGTGAGGCAAGGTCAACCAATAGGAAACTGCAGCAAGGCTCTAGTCTTTGTCTGCCATCATCTGTAATGTTACGATGTTACAGCCCAAGGACCAAGAAGCTGGTTGTCACCACTGAACCTAAATATGGATATTCAATACAGGGCCACCGGCACTAAATATCTGAGCACATTAACTAACCGGCTAGTGGTGGTATTCAGCTGCCGGCAGGTTAGCTAAAGTGGCTAAAGTTAGGTGAGCCTTTCAGGTGCCTAATTTTGGCCACTGTAGGATAACTGGCTAGCAGATGGATATCACGGCTAGCTGGTTATCCCCGGGTGCAGTCTCCACTCCACCTCCAGAATGCCCCAACATTAGCTGGCTAGCATCGGGGTGCTTAGTGGCTGCACCCGCAGATAGTCAGTGTCACTAGTCGCATTAGTGCCACTGAATATCACGCTGAGAATATTTAGCTGGTTTGCAGATCTGCAAACCTCTAAATGGCCTTGAATATCCCCCTATATTTTACCAGGGGAGCTATCCGTATTCTACATTTCTGGATGCAGTGCTCACAGCGTCACCGAGATACCATTAATATGTGTATCTCAGATCTTGCTCACTGACCACAGCTATGCACCAGGGCCTAGGCCTCTCAGCAATTTCGCTTTGTGCAACCATGGATAGGCTGACTATATACAGTAGCTCCCAGTTAAAAAGGTCAGGCTGAGTTAGTGCAAGCTTTATTTATTTATCTGAATTTGATTACAAGCCCTGCAACATAATTTCTAGAGTTTTGTACAATTTAAACATTAAGATACATGACTGGATATGTAGTTCTGGCTACCCTAATAAAGGCAGCACTATACTGCCCTGCATGCAGTGGGATAAAAACAGGATATCCTCAGCATGTCCAACTGACAAGGAGTTAGAAGGCCACCCTGGACATAGCACTTGTTCTGTGGGGATAGCCCTATCTATGCTCCACACTCCTCAAAGGTCAATGAATGTTAGTGCTTCAGCTACATTTGGACACATTAAGGAAGGAGTATGTCAGTGAGGGAAAAAGGATTGGGTTTAGGATTAGAAAATTTCACAGACTCCATGGTACATAGTCGTAAATTCCCTCCCTCGTTGCCTTAAGCAGTGTCTGAGGTGAAGGTACACTGTCAGCCCCATAAAAATAGTGGGAACCTACAACTTGTCTCACTCAGTTTCAGCTTCCACTTCTCTGCATTTGCCTTTCTGGATCGAATTACATTTGGTTCCCTCCTTCTTCTAGAATCACTGGCCAAGTGAATCCAGACCACTTGGTGGACAATCTAGAATGGAAGCCATTTCTCTGGTTTGAAAAGCCATCAAAGCCACTCGTTTGCCTTCAAATTTGGAACCTTGCAATAGCATTTATACATGCTGCACTTAGGTATGAATGGATAAAGGGCACAAGGGAAAAAGAAAAAACAAATTTGATCAGCAGAAAGAGAGAAGCCAAGCAAGAAACTTACAACCTGAAGCAGGGCAAGATAGCCAGCCCCTACATTATCAAAGTTGATCTTGACATTCTTCCACCGGACTTCCGTGAAATTCTGTCCGATGAGGTTGAAGCAGTCGGTCTCATTGTTGACAACAGTTATTTCAAACATCTCCTCAGCTGTTTCGTTGAAGCAGTAGTAGTACTTGCCAGCGAAAAGGTTAACGCCCATGATGCTGAAAATCAGCCAGAAGATGAGGCAGACCAACAATACATTCATGATGGAAGGAATGGCTCCAACCAAGGCATTGACCACCACCTGTGACAAGATGCAGTTGCATTATCAGATGTAGTGAGGGATTCAATATCACCTCTTTTCTTTAGGGAGGGGAATGAGATAAGCTAAAGGCCACTAGCAGGTATGGAGGGGAGTGTAAGTTGGAACAGTCACAGGTACATAATTTCTTATAAACAAAGGGCTTTGGAATAATCATCTTGAAAAAGAAAGCTGCCAAAGTCCCTTTTGGAAGATTACACATTTCACCTTCCTTTTTTTGTTTCAGATCACATACATTCTAAAATTTCAGTATTAAATACTAAGAGCCATTTCTTTTTATTTCTTTGAAAGAAGATCCCTGTTTATACTTTTATCAAGGAGGACGACAACCAGTTGCAAGAAATGTGCATTAATTTGCAGACATTTTTTCATGGGAATGTACATTACAAAATGCGCTCAGGTAAGCTGGGGCAGCTAATAGAATCTTCATAGGATTTATATTACATAAAGTGCAGGGCAGTTGGGGGTGGGGAAGCAGGGAGGAGGCATATCAGCAAGTGGCCTTTAAACAGAATTCCACTATCCCCTCCCCCAACTTTCAAAAAATGTGAAAAGAAACTTATTCTTAAAAGTTAGTTGGTGATTCTAAACAGTGAGTATGCAGAGGTCAGTCGTACTGTCTCAGGCATGGAGCTAAGGATGCATGTTTGCAGATCCTATTCTGGACATATAAAGCCATGTTCCCTCCCCTGAACAAAATTGATAAATAAAGTAAAATCTTTGGTTTCCATTTAGAAATTGTTTCTCTTCTCCTTATTGCACTATCTGGAAAATTTCAAAGAAGTTCCCTAAAGATTTATACAAAACCCATAAAAAAAGGATGCACATGTTTTCAGTTCCCTTTCAGCTGTAATCTATCCATACATAAGGGACATAATAAAAACTATGATTTGCAGTTTTCAGGCTTTTCTGCAACATTTTGACTTTTGCCCATATTTCCTTGCTTTTATTTTCTTCCAGGATTTGCTTATTTGAATATTTTTGCTTCAATATTCTTTCATAAAAGTTGAGGGCATGAGATGAATTTACCAACTGCTTGCCCTTCCTGGATATGAACAGGCGACTGGTGAGATTAGGAGGCAGCCTGACATTGACTTTAGCTCTTGAACAAAAACATTCCAGTGAAATCTAGACACCCCCCCCCCCTAAATACAACCCTGCATAAATCCTCTCCATTTGTATGATATTTTTCTCTGTAATTTTCAAGTTGTGCCTTCAGCAATTCAAAAATGTCACTTCATTTTTGCAACCAAACACAAGAACCTGAAAGTGAACTACTATTATCAGTAATGGGGGTCATTTGAAAGCATTTCCATGTGTAAGAAGTGCTACATATGAAAATGACAATTTCAGAAAACTGCTATTTACACACACAGATGACTAGAATACAGAGATTTTAAGGGTGTGTGTTTTGGGCAAGCCAAAAAAGCATGTATTCATGCTCGAGGCCGCGGGCCCGGTCCCGCGGCCGTCAGTAACCTGGGCCCGGGCCCGGGCCCGGGCCCGGCCTCGGCCTCGGCCTCCCGTATGTGCGGGGGCGGGGGGCGCGAGAGAGGAGGCCGTGCGTGCGGCATTCGAAATCGCTCCGTCGCGTTGTCGGAGCGATTTCATTGGCCGCGGGCTGAAGGGGGCGGAGCAGTGTCTGAGAGGAGCCGCGTGGCCGTCTCCTTCTTGCCGCGGCTCCTCGGGAATCGGACGCGTTTGCGTTGTCGGGTCCAGTGAGTGGGGTGTTCTTGGGGGGTTATTGCGTTCGGGGGTGCTCCAGGGGTGGTTGTATTCGGGGGGGTTTGCTGGGTGGCGGGTCGCTGGCGGCGGGAGGAATATTATTACTCAAAAAAATAAATAAATAAATAAATAAATAAATAAAATAAAGGCGGCTTCCCCTGCCTCTGCAGCCAGCCGATCAGGGCAGGAGCACCGGTGGGAGGGCCAGAGCATAGCCGGTGGGAGCAAAGCCAGGGGGGCGTCAGATGGACTGGCTAGGGGGGAACTCGAGGAGGTCCCGGGGAGCGGGTGTTGCGCACGGGGCCAGAGCAGGCCGTGGGAGTTTGCGTGGGGCAACTAAGGGGGGCGGGGAAGTGTGGGGTTGGGGCTGTGAAGCGAGGGCTCTACCGGCTTCTGCAGCCACGTTGGGTGGTACAGGGGAGGGGGGGGGGGCGGATGGGTTGGAGGGGGAGGGGCGGATGGGCTGGAGGGGGGGGGAGCGGATGGGCTGAAGGTGGGGGAGCGGATGGGCTGGGGGGGAATCGGATGGGCTGGGGGGGGTGTGGAGGGGCTGGGGGGGTGTGCGGATGGGGCTGGGGGGGGAGCGGATGGGCTTGGGGGGGGTAGGGTGGGTTCAGGTCCCGGGCGTTTGCCCTGCGGGGGTGGCCTGTGCGCTGGGTGGCACGGGAGCCTAGGGGCCCCTTTTCGCAGGGGAGGGGGCGGCCGGGTTTGCATGGAGAGGATTGGGCGGCCTGGTCCTCGGTATCTGAGCAGTCTATGGGTGTGGGCACATGGAGGGGGGGTTGGGGAGGGGATTGGTGGGGGGGGCCGGTTTCCAATATGGCAGAGGGCTGCTTCCCTGGGGAGCGGCGGGCTGGGCGGCTGGGGGGTTGGGGGTCCTCGGGGGGTGGGGGTGTAAGGAGGGGGAGCTGGGTGGGGGGTGGGGCCTTAGGGGATGGCTCCTCCGGGGGTTGGGGCTCCTCCGTCCCCGTGTGTTGGTTCTCCTCCCTCCCCGTGTGTTGGTTCTTCTCTCCCTCTGCAGGTTCCCGGGAGTGCAGTGGCGGCAGCAGGCGGTGTGGGAGTCGGCTTGACAGAGAAGTCGCGGAGCTTGGGCCAGACCGATCCAATCTCTGTGGAGCGGACGGGGTCCACCTCGGTGATGCAAGGGATGGCGGAGCTGGCTGCGCTAGGTGAGTGTACCGGGAATACGGTTGGGGGGTGGAGCCGTCGGGTGAGGGTGCGCCGCGGGCAAGTAAAGCCTAAGCGTCGCGGATGCAACGGCGGCATCATCGGCAGAGGGCGTCGTCTTCGTCCTCTTGGTCATCGGATACTTCCTCGGCGGCCTCCACGGTCGGGCCGCGAGCGGGTGAGGGGGCAGGGTCCTCGCTGATGCGGTGGGCGGCGTTGTGGGAGAGTGTTCCGCGCAAGTTGAGGCGACGGATAGTAGCGTTACGTCGATATTCCGGCCGCTCGATGGGCAGAGACGCTCAGGGGAGAGTCGCGAGAAACGTGAGGAGGAGGAAAAGGCGGGGAGGGTGCAAAAGGTGTCCTGGAACACCTTAAAAAATTGGACCTGGGCGTAAGGGGCATGAGGACCCGAGTCGGTACGGTGAGCTGCTGGCTTATGCCGACGCTATCGTGGCGGCGTCCTGGGCGCACGAAGGTTGGGCCTGGCTTACTTACGAAGAGGAGTTTTGGGATATGATGGAGGAGATTCGGCAGCTGTCGAGGGGACTGAAGGATTTTAATCCTCGGGGGGGGGGCAGGTCCGGTTAGGGCATCGGGCAATGCAGCTATGCCGGGCTTTTGGTCCTTTTGGCCAGCGGGCCCGGGGCCCGATTCGAGGAAAAGCGCAGCGAGCTGTCTCGGCGGAGACCTTTGTTGGCGCTTCAATGAACCGGACTGCAAGTTTCGGCGCACCCGCCGGCGTTGTGGTGCCTGTCACGCGGCCGTCAAATGTAGCCGACGGACGGTGCTGGGTTTGCCGGCGGCGGGTAGGTGAAGAGGGTAGCGGGGGGGCTGGCGCCGACCCCCCTTCGGATTTAGGCATTGCAGCTGTGGTTGGGGCTTTATGCGGGTACCAGGCACGGTGAGGCGGAGAATATGTGGTGGGCGGGGGTTTTTTTCCGAGGGCTTTCGTTCCCATTTCAAAGGAAGGTCCGGGATGTGGCGGGGGGGGGGGGAAAGGCGAGTGCGGTGAGGCTGCTGGCGGAGGTGGCCCGCACGACGATCGCGGCGGAGTGCGCGCTGGGCTGAGTCGCAGGGTCATTTGACCGGCCGCCCTTTGCGCCGTTTATGGTTTCTCCGCTGGGGGGTTCTCCCGAAGAAGGAGCCGGGGCGTTATCGGCAGATACACAATCTGTCTTGCCCCCCTTGGGGCCTCGGGGAACGACCACATTCCGCGGGAACTGTGCGCGGTGCGCTATGCCTCCTTCGATGAGGCCTTGGAGCTGGGGCGCCAATGCGGTAAGTGGATTTGCTGGCGAAGTCGGACATTGAATCTGCCATTCGGATTTTACCGGTTCTCCCTTCCGCCTTCCCCTTGCTGGGAGTTCGTTTCGATGCTCAGTATTATTGCGATAAGTGCAGGCCATTGGGTTGTGAGATCTCGCGTGCTTGCTTCGAGGCCTTCAGCTCGTTTTGCACTGGGTGTTGGTGCGGAGGTCGGGGCGCCAGAGTATCGTGCATTATGTCGACGCTTTTGTTCGTGGGGCCTGCTCGGTCCGCAACCTGTGGATCCTGGCTGGGGCTTTTCCTGGGCCTGGCTGAGGAGTCGGCATCCCTTTGGCGGAGGGTAAGACAGTGGGGCCGGTGACGTGTCTTTCGTTATTGGGGAGCGAGATCGACTCAGTGAAGCTTGTGGTATGTTTACCTACGGATAACATAGCGCGACGGCGGTTGTTGGTGGCAGAGGTGGGCTCCGCCTCGAAGGTGGCGCTAACGGATCTTTAGAGGTGGGTCGGCCACTTGAATTTTGCTTGCCGAGTCATTGCAATGGGGAGGCCGTTGGCGTGGAGGCTATCCTTCGTGCTGGCCGGCGAGCGCTGTGGGTATCATCGTATCCGGGCGACGTCGGGGATGCGAGCCGAATTGCGGGTGTGGGGATTCGTTTCTGGGGGGTATAACGGCTGCTCGGTGTGGCGGTCTGCGGTACTATCCCATCGGGACTTGGAATTGTTTTCGGATGCTGCCGGTAGTTCGGGTATGGGAGGGTACGGCCCTGGTTCATGGTGTGCGGCGCCGTGCTGGCATCCTGGACGGCGAAGGGGTGACGTGTAGCGTGACTTTCCTGGAATTGTTCCCCCTTAGGGTGGCCTTCTGGGTATGGCCGGAACGGTTTGCGGGTTCAGCGGGTGGTTTTCGGGTGCGACAACGCCGCGGTGGTGCAAGTCATCAATCGGCATCCGCCCAAGTGCCCGCGGGTAGCTGCTTGAGGTGTGTGTTGGGCTGGCCTGCCTTCGTCTCAATCTCCCGGCTTGGGCGCGCCACGTGCCGGGTGCTCAGAATGCTATTGCGGACACTCTGTCTCGTTTTCAGTGGAAGCCGTTGTGGGCGTTGGCCCCGGGGGCGGACGAGACCGCGGCGTTGGGGCCGGAGCACCTTTGGCGGAGGGGGGACGTGGGATTGATCTTCTTGTTGCGGTCCGATGGGGCAAGGCGGGAGAGGTGGTAGAGTGGAGGATTTCTTGGCGGGTTCCTTTATAGCGTGGGCACGCGAGTCCGGGTGGTCCCGGTCGGCGGCGCGGGCAGCGTTGGCCGGTTTCTCCTTGTTTCAGCAGGGCGGCAGCTGGGGCAGTCCGGGTGCCCTTTATGGGGTGAGGCGGCTATTGGCTGGGTGGGCGCGAGCGCAGCCAACGGTCCCAGATTGGCGCCGTCCCGTGACTCCTGAGGCCTACAGGAGGCGCGAGTGCGGATATTTTGTGGCCCATTCGCAGACCGACCTGTAGGTTTTAGGCAATTCTGGGTCTGGGATCCTGTCCGGTGCAGAACTTGGCGTCTTATTGGCGTCAGCGACCGGTTCTGGCGGGTGGTTTCTTCTGTCACAGGGACTGGAGTGTGGTTACCCAGTTTCAATTTATGGCGGTGCTCCGCCGGGCCTTGCGGCGTCTGGGCTTGGATGAGCGAGAGTATGCGTCTCAAGCCTTCCGGATAAGGACGGCGATGAGCGCTGCTGATGCTGGTCTGGGGGTGAGGTGGTTCAACGGATCGGGCGATGTGCCATCCGGGGCCTACGCAGGCTATGTGCGCCTGGACCAGTTGTGAGTTGGGGTGCTGGGGAGGGGTGGGGGGTGTGGGGGGGGGTGCTAATGCTGTGTTTCTTTTTCAGGTGTACTGCAGGGCGGGCTTACATGGGGGAAGGCACGGGGCCCGCTAGGCTTATGCCGGATTCTTGGACAATTTCCGGTTGGTTTGGCTGGGCGAGCGCTCCTTCCATGGATTCGGGAGCATGCGGAGCGACGACAGCGCCAGTGGGACTACTGATACATCTTGGTGGGCACGATCTCTCCAGTGGGACGTGCCGGCAGCTCATTCGAGCGGTGCAGCGGGTCCTTCGGGCGCTGCAGGAGCAGTGGCCAGACGTGGCAATCGTCTGGTTGGACATCATCCCGCGGCCGGCCTGCCTGCCTCAGCGACGGTGGCTGAGTGGGCTAGCGAAGGCAACAGGCAGATCGGCCGTTGGTGGCTGCAGGCCGGGGGAGGGCAGGTCCGGCGCCCTTGGGCGGACCACCAGTGTGCTGGACTGTGCCGTACTGACGGGGTACACTTGTCCCCGGTCGGACAGGACTTATTGCTTAATGATTGGCAGGAAGCACTAGTATGGATTGGTCGCAGCTTTATGGGGGGGGCGGTGCGAGGATAGTGAATACCTCGCACCG
This sequence comes from Ichthyophis bannanicus, assembly GCA_033557465.1. Lineage (NCBI taxonomy): Eukaryota > Metazoa > Chordata > Amphibia > Gymnophiona > Ichthyophiidae > Ichthyophis > Ichthyophis bannanicus. Next base: position 714,443,762 of record CM066033.1, on the reverse strand, counting down.
GTGGCGGGGTACAGAGCCAGCGCTCGCAGGAGCGGCGCGGGCTTGAACTGGTTTACGAGCAGTGGGGGCGAAGTGCTCCTGGGGGTGGGGCGAGACAGCCCGGTTGGGGGTCTCGGCCCGGTAGCGGGGGGGTGGGAGCCGGCCTTTGCTACTAGTATGGCGAGGCAGGCGGAGGGGTTTGGGGGGGAGGAGGATGCTCCGCCTTGCTACTAAGATGGCGGGTGGGGGGGCATCCTCCGGCAATGGGGTGTGGGGCTGGGTTATGTTGGATTGTTTTATATTCAGGCCCATGTTGGGTCGGTTGTTACTGGTGTAAATAAAGCTGCGACCAAATGTTTGTACCAAACTACAGTTGTTGGTGAATTTGTGGGGGAATATTATTGTGGGATGCTAAGACATGGGAAGGAGGCGAGGAGGGCCTCCGGGTTACCAGAGTTACTCATTTTACAATAGGCATACATACATACTTCAAGAAATTCCTGTGCTGGCTTTTACGCAAAATGCCAACTACCTAGAGTCACCACCAGTGGTTTAGGGACAATTACAGTAACAATGCTGTCCACCACCACCTCAAAATATAGAAGAAAAGTGTACTCATTCCTCTACTTAATTGGCTCCTCTTGCATGCACAGCTTTCTTAAAATGTGGCACAAATAAATACATGCATGTATTGTGAAATAAGTTCCTGCACATCAAGATATCAGGACTTACATGTGTAAAGCCTGTGAGCAGTGCTGCTCTTTTCCTGTACATGTAGGTTTGTAAAATGTATGCACCCGTTGCACATGTCAGCAAATACACATAGGGCTCCATGTTTCTCTTAGTATAAAAAATGTCAATCTGACATAGAGGGGGCAAGTCTGAGTAGTGTGTATTGAACATGGGCTCAATTAGATTGTGTACACTGCAGCAGGATTTCAAAGGGAAGCCACACATGTTGTTTCCTTTGGAAAATAAGTAGCTGCAACGTGCCTACACTAAGACAGCCACTTACTCTGCTCTTGTGTTTCTGCAAGCGGCCAAGCAAAGGCAAAATAGTGTACATGTAACTGAAACCAGCCTGTAGAGGCACAATTTTACTCCATTAACCTAAGCATGCACCTAGGAACACTTCTTTTTAATGCATTTAAACAGGGGGGGGGGGAGGGGGGGAGTTTCATAAGCATTTTTTACGTTAAGCATATTTTGTACACTGAAAATAGCTCTTATAAAACTATACAGCCAAGAATGTGTGCCAACAAGAGCACATGTGGGCATTCCCAGGACGTGGAGATGTGGTGGCCATGATGTATGTGCATATTTTACAAAATGTGTGTGTACTTGTCAAGAAAACTCAGAGGAGTCACAACATGAACAACTATCCACAGGGTCACCAGGAGTCAGCACTGACTTACCAACACACACACATACATTTATACCTTCTTCAGAGCAGGTGTAAATGTGTGCAAGAATAGTTGTTCTATTGGGGGCGGAGCTACTGCAGGAGTCTATTTTATAAAGCACACTGATACTTGTATTGCTTTATGAAATAGGCATAAAATAAGCACTTTTTCAACATTTCACACTGGCATCCTATTATCATATTATTCCCTTCCCAATACATTTAGCTTTAGCTAAGGACAGCAGTTTTGCATCAAGCCATTCTATCCAGGTAGAAGCTCACTTACTTAACTATATGACTGAAAATTAGCCTTAGTACGGGCAGAGTTTTGCCTGCCCCAAATGTGAGTTAAGCCCTCCTATATCGTAAGGAGGCATCACACATTTTCTTACTGGATATATACATAGATACTGGGATATGTGACTGAAAGAGGTGGAAAATCTTTCCCTTTTGATTTATGGTATGTTGGCTTTATCATCTGTTTTATTGGGTTACTGCTGCTTTTGTATCTTGGAAGAAATTGAAGAACTTGAACTGACAATGTTGCTGTGTGCTGTCAAGTCAATGCTGACTCCAGGCAACCCAGCCTCTGGGTTTTCTTGGCAAGATGCAGCCAGAAGTAGATTGCCAGACCTTTCTTCTACACAGTAAGTCTACAGCACCTGGTATTCCAAGGTGGCCTCCCATGCAAGTACTACCCAAGCCCTACCCTGCTTGGCTTCTGAGATCAGAGGAGATCAGGCTCACTGAGGGTGGCAAGTCTGATGACATTGCTTTATATAATATTATGACATGTTTCAAAAAGCAATTGAAAGCTCTAGAATGATTCTGGATTGCAAATGCAATGTGTGCACCTGTGAGTCAGTGCTGACTCCTGGCAACCCAGCAGCTCCTGGGATTTCTTGGCAACATGACCAGAAGGCAATGGATGGTAAAGTGATTTGCCCAAAGTCACATGGAGTGCTAGTGGGCCTCAAACTCTGGTCACTATACCAGTGCTCTAACCATTAGGCTGCTCCTCCACTCCATGATTTTGGATTATCTAAATAAAAAGTATATTTTTCTCCTCCCTTTTCCTCATTTGTTTCACTTTGTCAAAAGGAGAAAACTTTTAAAAACCATTTCCACAAGTAAGATGGTGCATTTCCCAATGAAATGGGCTTTTACAAAAACTGCTTACCCCATATATGAGGAATAGCATGGGTGCAGTGCCGTTTTGCGCATACATTTCCCCCCCCCCCCCTATGGAGAAGGAGGCAGGACTGATACGAGCTTTAGAACTATGTACTATACATACGTTTGCATTTTTATAAGTTTCTGCATATTTTTACTCAGAAAAAATATCCACACAAGTTAGCAAGTGTAAATGTGTGCCTGGAATAACATGGAAAGGTCCATGGAGTGTTTACTTTTCACCTGTGCAGGCACTTGTAAAATTACCCTCACAGGGGTTAAAGTGCTGCTCACATCCATGGGACAATCAACAACCAACTGGGTCTAGCTAAGTGAAAAACAACAACGCTGCGTGTGGGTACCAAAGAAATTCTACAAACTTATTCACCAGCCTGTGTGCTATATCCTCAGTAACATCAATAGGTCAGCCCAGGCAGAATGATTAATTCCTTGTGCAAGGCAAGCAACAACAATTTACAGTGTCATAAATGCAGCAATGGTGGAAGACTGGAAACTGCACAAAATTACATGATATACATGTTCTCCACCAATTAAACCAACCTCCTTTCTTTGCCCTCCCTCTCCCCATTTGAGAGACCAAGAGAGGGAACATGGCTTTGTCTGTGCAGGTGCAGCTATGGCACGCATGCATGTCCCATAGCGCTGGCGTCATATTCTTGGAGCTGCTGCAGAGCACTGCAGCTCTTTACGAAGCAGATTCACCAAGTCTGGAAAAGCAAAGAACTATATTTAATGTTTCCTCCGTCAACAGAATGAGAATATTAGACAAATGTCTGTCACTGTTGTTCGAGGTCAGTGAATGCTGCCTGGGGGTAGGGGGTGAACTAGATGACCATTTGATGTCCTTTCTGGCCCTCTCTTCTATGATTCTAGAAGGTCTCTGAAGTTCCTTCTAATCCTGCATTTTTACTGCACATCTGTCTGAAGCAGGAGATAGGGAGATGGGCTGATGACCTCCTCATGTCCCTTCCAGTTCAATATTTCTATGGCTCTATGATGCAAATTGATGTTCTTCTGCTTGAAAGTGGAGATTTCAAGGCAAATATCTACAGAAGAGGTCATTGACTCTGTCTAAACTATATCAGGACAAGTTCCACTCCTTTGCATGCTAGACAGCAATGTTAAATGTTAACATGACTGGATTTAATTAATTTAAGAAAAAAAATCATAATTTTAGATCAGTTTTATTACAATTTCCAGAAATCTCTCCAGAGTATGTTGAAAATTTTCATTCAACATGTCCTTGACAGTTGCACAGGAATCAAGCCTTCAGACTCTCTGTATATGTGGTTTCTGGAGGACTTGCAGCTCATATCCACTGAATCATGAATCAATCATTTTTGGGCTCTCAAGTTCACTGCATTGAAAAATTAACTATATAAAGCATGTGATGTTTACCTTCTGTACTAACGGAACCAGATAATATCCATCCTGCAATTTGACAACAGGTCAGCAAAGCACATATTCACATTGTCTTACTACATTTTCATTGTGCAGTAGTGCGTTTTTGTTTCTTTGCTAGTACATTAAATAGATGGGATTTGGAAGTTTCTGAGCAGTTCCCCCCTCCCCCCGAAGAATATTTGCAGTACTAGATTTTATTTTTACCCAATGGGCCTCATTTATCAAGCATTTCCCATATATCTAGAAGTGAAAAAAACCCAAGGTAGATCAAATACAATGACCTACCATCAATGGATACTACTAATAGATACTATCAAAGACCAACAGATTAGAAGATGGCCCTCCAGGAACTGACTCACCTGGAAAGGCAACATGGTCATACATGCCAACACTGCATGGAACAGTGAGATGTACTTTTTAACTATCTGGAAGCCTATAACTATCTACTTCTTTAAGTTGTTTGGGGGATCATGATTCTGGCCTCTCTCACACACCAGGGTTTGAAAACATTTCCAGGAGGAACTTCCTATAAAGTGAATAGGAGATAGAAGGGAAGCCCTATCTTAAAAAGAACTAGCCTCTATTTTTCATTAAAACAATATACAGTTAACACTTCTTCCAGATAAAAAGAAAAGGTGCTCTGATTCAATGAGGGGAAGTGACACTGATTTTGTTCACTATTTGGCTACCTTGTAATGAAATATCAAAGAAAGTAATATGCTTTTCATATTAGTCCACTTTAAAGGTCAATAAATAAAAATAAAACTGAGAAAGGAATATAAGGTGATATATTTTTATTGGACTAATTTAATATATTTGTGTATTCTAGTATTGTTAACTTCTGCTCATATTTTCTTGACCTGAGGGAGAAGGTTTTAACCTCCAAAAGCTAATAAAAAAATGTTATGAAATAGGATAGTGCGCTGCTAGTGCGCATTTGAGCTGTAAAACTAGCACATAGGCCCACTGTAACTTTAGGGCATGTGTGAGTTCACCCCCCTGCCATTGGCATGTTACTAATGTGCCACAGGTGCACTTATTGCCACCTCATTCATGGTTAGTGCATGCCCCTACTACCCATACTAACCCATGTTCCACCCCTAACCTACCCATCCCCACTCAAGGGCATGCTGCCCAGTTAGCATAGGATTTTAAGCACAAGGTCCTGCAGCATGAGTGCAGTGCATTTACTGTGCTGCAAACTCCACACTAATGGTTAGTGCACATTAATAAGCATGCCCCTTAGTCCGATAAAAAAAGGTATCAATGTATATTTTTTTGATAGTCTTATTTTTATTTAGAAATCAGAAAGGAAGCATTCTGCTAGCATGCCCAAAATTTTAAAAGCCTAAAAGGAAACCAACAATAGATGTAGACAATGCTTTTCCTAAGCTATTGCATATTTATAAGAATCAGATTTCCAGGACCAAGTTCCAAGCTACTTCCATCTGGCAAGAGCAGGTCCTCAGTAGATACAGCATCCCTGGTGATGCTCTGTGGCCATGCACAATGCTACACCTACATGAAAAATGATGCCCCCTGCATGGGAAAGTGTTTAAAAAGATCCCCTGGATCAGATTTTGACTTTTTAATTGGTTACCTCCTAGCAGTGACTGTTGCAAGGGGATTTCTTGGTGTATAAACCTATGTCATTGAATTCAAACATATAAATTTGAGATATGGTGTCTTGATACTACAAACCTCATATTTATTCCAATGTTAAATATTTAGTGAGGGCTTTCTTTGATGAACTACAGTCATGAAATAAAATCTCTCGAGCAACCAATGTTAACTGTAGATTGTAGACTGATTTTTAAGAAATGGATTTTTCATCAACAGCTTACTCTGTTTGGTTGTTCGCTGGGGCTTGCTGATACAGTCACACCTTCTATGTCAACACATAATCACATAATTTTTCAATTGCAGTGGGAGGGAGCCGATAAATAAATATACCTGAAGAAAAAGAAAGAGCATTCTTTTTCTTAAATGCTTCATGTTTGACATCTGCACCTGGAGAAATTTGGAAACTGCAATTGTAACTCTATTTTCTAGGAACATGATATGATTAGGAGATAAAGTTACACCCTAGCAGCATGTTCCAACATACTGAATATGCACTGTGGGGTAATTTTTGGATGTTGGGGAGACAAATTTATTTAAATTTTGAGACTAGAGTTAATTGTATGAAAACACATCAACAGTTCTTAATATGTTATGTGGCAATGCAATGCATATCCTTTCACTTAGAATCTGACACAAGCCATGTTGTAGTTTAAGTTTCAGGAAGCATTAGACTGGAAATGTTCAATGCTTTTTCTCGTGCTCTTGCTACTATGGTGACAGGAAGAGATACCATAAAAGCATGGTTTAAAAAAAAATAAAAAATAGGGGAGAGAGGAGGAAGTGGGAAAAAGAGAAAGCTTGACTACTGAACAAGGTTGTTGCAGTCTCTCTGATGGACTGGGCTGAGAACAACGAGGTGCAAAAGCCGGCAACAAGAACCAGAAAAGTGTCACATCTGAATATTTTGTTCTGACCACTTCCAAAACGCCCATGCTCTGCCTCTCCCCTTCTTGCTTCCTACTACCATAAAAATTTGGAGATTATTTTTCCTTAGAAAAAAATAAATGTCATGCCTATTTTTCTCTTTTTGCCAGTGAGCGCAATAAAAAGTTCCCACACCTGCAGTGTATCAGATCCTGAATTTTATCTTCCTGCCCCTCTCGCACAACCTCTTCCTTATCCTCATCCTCTCCCTTTTAAACGCTGGACTTCCCTGAGGTTGGTGATGGCTCACTGGTGGTATCCCCATGGTCAATTCTGCTGGAGCTCAAGAGATGTAAGCTTCCATTTCATAATCCATGAATGGCGCCACTGGTGGTGCCCCCCCCCCCCCAAATTTGGCATCTAGGTTTTGCTGCCTGACTTTGAAGTGATTCCCCAGTACTTTTACCATCATATGGCTCTTCTTACCGCCCCTCCAAACCACCCTCCACTACCGCTGCCTGATTCAGATTCTTGCAGCTTTGCACCTGGTGATTCTCCATTGAATTAAGAGCAGCGAAACCCCTCTCCCAAGCCAGCAGTAAGCCAGGCTAAATGAGAACAGCTCCACGGCATGGGCATGTAGCCTGAGGCTGGTATTAAATGTAATGAGGCAGCTGAATGAGTCTCACTTTTCTAGAGAAACAGATGTGAAGGTGGTGGTGGTGGAGGCAGGGTAGAGAGGGAAGATAAATAAAAAGTGATAGAGGGAAGGGGATCAAATTAGCAGCTGCGTCATGATTTTTTCTTTCCAATCCAGTTTGATCGGTTCTAGCATGCTTAAAACTGTTCCAGAGGCATGCAGAAGGATCAGCTGCTATAGGCATCTTACCCTCATCCCTTCAAACCGTGACAAGGCTCTTAGGGGTCTCAGAGCTCTTAGTGTCCTAAGGGATTTAATGGCACCTAGTTCCGAGTAGCCCAGCGCATTAGCTATAAGGCTGACTATAGATACCTACATAGAAAAGCAAAAAAATAAAATAAAAACAAAAAAACAAAAAGAAAAAACAAAGAAGGTTCCAGACTGTTAGAAGATTAAGGCCTAACACTGATGAACACAGGTTGGAATCGAGGCCTAGACCCCCGGCTGCCTGCACCACGAGACTCAAACCACCTGGAAGGAAATATATATATATAAGTTGAGAGAGGCAGAAGGCAAGCAGTAAAACCACAGGAAGGGGAGCAGTGAGTGAGAGAAAGGCAGAAACACAACACAGACAACATACAAAGGGAGCAAAGGAGAAGGGGGGGGGGGGGTCTGTTGATGAAGGAGAGGCCCAAACGGATGGCTGAAGAACCTTACCCTGGCCCTTCACAGTCTGCAGGTTCCTGCTGCTCCCATTAAATTAAGCCAGATAAATTAAAGGTACCTAAGAGAAAGAATACAGATGAATATACGCTGCACCCGCCGCTCTTGGTTTCTGATGCTTGGGCTCTGGTTTCTGGGGCCGGTTTCCAAATTCATCGTTGCATTCTCTCCCGGTAGCTAACCAAGTGTCAATGACCTTTGGTACTCAAGAGGACCATGTTAATTACATCTCAAAAAGCAGAGTTCAATGAACCTTTTGTATGACTGCTTTTAAACCCTAAAGCAGTATTTCAACACAGTGCACCAAAAAAGCCAACCGTTCTAAACAGGTAGATATAAATGTATAAACGTGCATAAAATCTCAGCATTCCTGTGACTAATTCAGAGATCATGTGCTTTAACTATCTGCCTTTTAAAAAGGTAATAGTTTATGCATAGGGATGTACATCTGTAAACATCCCTCCAGTTCATTAGTGTACCTTTAAAAAAATTAGTAAACGCAAATCAATTTAGTGCATGCTAGCTGATGAATTAATGCACAAAAAGTCAATTTGCATGAGAGAAAAAGTTTGAAACAGACTGAAAAAATGTCCAAAAATCAGGGAAAGAGTCTGAAAATAACCCCAAATTCAATCAAAATCCTTTCTGTGCTCATCCCTATTCATGCAACAAGCAAGAGTCAATTGTATGGCATCAGCAAATTAATATTTTTGCATTTTGAGGCTTTGGTTCATAAAGCAAATATGGATGGACACTTGTTTATGTAATGCAACTATACTGAACTCCTAGATTTTCAGATAGATATAATTCACCCTCAGGTCTTAGAATGATCATGACCTTTACTATCCCTTTTAAAAAGGTAACAAAGGAATCCTCATTACTTTTGTGCCTTCCAAAACTGTAAGACTTGTTGACCAGGAAATTCATATTAAGATAAGGGATCTTTGATTTCAACTTATCCATGGAGGCAAATGGAGAGAGGGGGAAATTTTCAGTTTTCCTGTTTAGTTGTCAGGCCCATGAGTAGGTGATATCCGCAAGCCTGCAAGTAGTTATTAAAAGGAAAACTCCACAGGGAGCTTCCCTTTCAAAAGTAGTCTGGCTGCCATTGCTGCCAAATGTCTTTTTCATGCAAAACCTCCTTACAGGTACTTCCACTAGCCTGCCTTGGGTCTTTTACCTGTAAGGAAGTAAATAAATACATGTAAATAAATAAATAAATGAAAGTTTTGCCCCACCGAGGGCCCAGGACAGTTGTTGAAAAGAAGGGACAAGGAACGTTTCCATGCCTGTGCATAAACCCCTGTTGGCCTATGAAAATTCCTTTGAAAATTGTCCAATAATCATTTACCCAGAGTTTTTCAAAAAACCAGGGACGGCAATGAGTCTTGAAACCATACTGCAGTAATTTGCCTGATATATAATCCATTAGGCCACTCCTTCCATTTGTTGGGAAAGTAGTCTCACACCTGCAGGGAGTACACAACCCTCAGAGCTTGTGTGCAATGCTTACACAACTGAATGAAAATGCTGTCCATCAACAAATGATGCATTAAAGAACTTGTTCACTAAACAATGTTAACCGTTAGTGCAGGGTTTCGTATGTGGTAAGCGCACCCTGCTAAAGATTAGTGCAGGGCCCCCATGCTATCTTGGTAGTGTGCAATTGGGCAGATTAGGGATGGAATGTGGGCAATGATGGTGCATCACTGTTACTTGTGGGCATTATTGGCACACGCTGTGAATGTTGCCCTTAGCACAGATGCACTTAATGCCACCTCAACGGGCAGCATCAAGTGCACCAAAATGCTGGATAGTGCAGTGCCGCATGTTTGCAATACGCTAACAGCAAAGGGACGGATGCACATGCCTCCTGAATTTGGCACAATCTTCCATGCTGCATTTGCAGCCCAAATGTATGTTATCAGAGCAACCTTTAGTAAACACGCCCCTAGATGTGATCAGAAAACAGAAGGCTGCATTTTTAAAAGAAGATAGCCATGGGCCTTTTGATAACAGGGCTTTCTCTGTCTTTGCTGCGAAGGTGATTTTTGCACTGCTAGTTTAAAGAGCTCCATATATTTTATTCCCTTCTGATGATTTGATCCCCAACAAGGTGCTGTTAATTTTCAGGAGACTCGTATTCCCTTATTAGTACCTATGCTTCCCCAAATGGCAGCAGATGGAGAATGAGCATGAAATGGACTGACGCATTCTGGTACTGTGCTCCCCTCTAGGAGTGACCAGTGATGGTGGAGTCCAGGGAGATTGTTCAGTGCTCACAAAGAATCGGGTTCAGTACATGTGTGTGAATAGGGAAGAGATGGGGCAGGAGGTGTAACCTCTCCCTATCTCCAAGATGGTGGAATGAGGAGGCTGCAGTCTGCTGATCTGTTCCCAGTGCCCATGAGAGAGGGGTTTTAAGGAACCTGAAGAGGAGGAAGCCTGTCTCTGGCGATGCTCTGGCAATAGAGGGCCCAGCAAAGGAGTTTTCAGGAGTGCTTCACTGATCCAAAGCCATATTTTCCAAAGATGTTTTAGGGAAGCAAAACGAGAAAAGGATCAAGCTATCCAAATGCTACATCCAGGAGTCCAAGAACTTCTAAAATATAGAAAGGAGGAAGAGATTTTTCTGAGGAAAGATTCAAGTTGTGGAATATCAGATACCAAAAGAGGATCTTGAGTAGTCAAGATGCTTAGACAGAATCAAGAAGGGGCCCATCATCAGAGAAAGGGAAAGAGGGAGTGAAAGGTGTGAAGTAAGAATCTAACATCTATCTTCTCTACTTTACATGCATGCTGTGAAACTTCATTGGAACTGTACCATTGCCTGCTTTGTTTTGAAGAACTTTATTTAGTGAAGGCTTATTTTTGGAACACTGGAGTGTCTTTTTAAGCTATAAGTAGTACTGTAAGGCTGAGGTCCTGAAGTGGATTATTCCTTTCTCCCATAAAAGAATCCATACCAGATTTTCTTAGTAGCTCAGTGGAGTTGGTACCAGGATCATTACAAATCTTCTATATCAGAAAAGGGGTTACACAGTTCAAGTGTAATTTTATAACAGACAATTTTATTACAGTGCTGTATATGGTTTAATAAAATGACACTTTTTATGACCAGGTTAATTCACCCTTGAATTCATCAGCTAAATCAATTTTATCCTGTGACTGTTTTGTACATTTTTAATTGTACAGAAGACTACATTAAAGCATGTATTCAGTACTCAAAAGTCTGTGTAGTACCTGATAGCTGGAAATTCAAAAGCATTTATATGTTTAGCAGCAGCTGCTAACTGTAGAAGGGGCCTTATTACTAAAATGTGCTGAGCAGTTAACGTGCATTTTATCTTGCAGTAACCATTAACGTGGACCCATTGTAACAATTACCATGCAGTGAAAATCCCATGTTAACTGCTCCACACACGAAGGGGTGGGCCATGAACGGTGAGCGGATGTGGACTGCACAATGCAGCTAGCTCATGGTAATTATTGTGCGCTGTCAATGTTGCAATTAAGGTGGGTGGACTTAATGCCACCTATTGAGGTGGTGTTAAGTGCACCCACTCTAACTGCAAATGACCTTAATGTGTAATAAGGAACCTTTCCATGCAGTAAGTGCAAGGAAGATGTTGGGCATGCCCTCCGCCCAGTTACCACACAGCTTTTGCAATTACCACACATTGGATTTTGCTCCTAATGCACAGTATGTGCAAAAACTTACAATAATTTAGTAAAAGGGCCCCTAAGCAACCCATCCACAAAATTCCAATGGCACTCCATGGCTAGTACTGTTCCTGGTGGAGTGAGGGCTTTTTGCCCAACTATATGGACAGTGGTGATATTTAGTCACTTTCTATATAGTTAAGAAGTTTAGCTTAAGACTGCGAAAAAGACTGGATAATGGTTGAATATCAGTACTACACACATAGCTTGGCAGTCATATGTATAGGTAGTGCAGGGGTTTAAATACTGTCCCGTGTGTTTTTATTTGGATATAACTGCATAGTTTTCTTCATAAATATCTTTGTACTACCTTCTAAGACTGCTTATAGGAGATATGTATTTGTGAACTCAAGCTGTTCCATTAGATGATGGTCAGCTCACTGTTTGATGGTGTCAAACAGAAATCCACACATTAAGCTAAATAAACTATTTCCACTGAATATTCAACAAGAGGATAAAACAGGTAATTTTGTTTCTTAAAAATCTAATCAGATATATAAACCTGGATTTGCCAAGGCATACACAGAACCCAAATATCTCATTTTTGCACAGAACAGACACTTTCAAAGCCTTATTAAGTTGATGGGTATTCCTGACTTTCTTAGGATTCCTATTCCCCTCCTCCAAGCACCAGTCTAGTTAGGTACAGTTCTATCATGGTTTAGCATGGCCACAAAGCCACAGATTGAACCTGAGTTGCAATTAATGTAATTGACAACCACTACCATTGTTCTCAATGCCAAACCAAACACTAACAATACAATAAACTCAGTCTTATGACCCTTAGGGGCATTTCCACTCTTATACAGACTATGAGAAAACACTAGAAACATCAGATTATTAACTCATTACGATGTACAGGAAATATTTAATTCAGTTAGTTCTATCATTAGCTGACCATGGCTAGATGTTTAGAAAGCGTTGGTTGACAACATCTCAATGCAAGGAAGATTCTTTTCTTTTTAAAATGTGGTAGTATCAGCAGTTGAAAAACTGCCAGACCAAAGTTAACTAGCAGAATTACCAGCAGAAAGGATGAGGTACTAATGCCACTGTACAAGTCGCTGGTGAGGCCTCAATTGGAATATTATGTTCAGTTTTGGAGACCATACCTCACAAAGGATATAAAAAGACTGGAAATGGTTCAGAAGAAGGCGACCAAATGATTTGGAGCCTGCGTCAGAAGACTTATGAGAAGAGACTTTAAGATCTAAATATGTACACTCTGAAGAAGAGGAGGGACAGGGGAGATTTATTTAAAAACTTTCTTATATACCGCCTCTTCCAGCGATCAAAGGCGGTTTACATATAACAAGTGTAACCAGAACAGGTTTTACATGGAACAGATTTTAAATTATTTACAAACAACTTTTAAATCAACAATTTTTCTGAGTAACTATATTATTAATTGTAAACAACTATATACAGGAGTAGTAGAGTAGGTAGCATTGGTAGACATTTGTTGGATTTAATCATCAGTAGGGTTTCATTTAGACTTTTCTGATGTGTTTACGGTGTAAACGTCTGCATTTAAGGTGGGTTTGAGAGGTATATTGTGTTTGTGAAGTGTTCTGTGAATAAGTGGGTTTTAAGGTAGTTTGTTCCAGAGGGCGGGGGCAGCATATGAGAAGGCTCTAGAGCTCGTAGTTTTTTTTGTTTTACGGATAGTATTTTGTATGCCTAACGAGTATGTTGCGTTTTGTCTTCTAGTTCTGTGTTCTGGTGGGGCTTGTAAGAGGGTGGTTAGATGTGATGGTGAGATGTCATTGATGAGTTTAAATGTGGTTATGATTATTTTGTATGTTATTCTGCTATTTATGGGGAGCCAGTGCAGTTCAAATAGGATGGGAGTTATGTGGTCTGTCAGGCGAGCTTTTGTTGTTACGCGAGCGCAGATATTTTGGGCTCTTTGGAGGAGGTTAGTGTTTGCTAGTGGTAGACCGTTTAGGAGACTATTACAATAGTCAAAGTGTGGAGTGATGAGTGTACTGATGACCGATCTGAAATCATGGGAGTCTAGGAGTGGTCTTAAGTGTTGTATGGTTTTTAGCTTGAAGAATATTGTCTTAACTGTTTGCTTTATGTGAGGGATCATACTGAGGGTATGGTCTAGTATTATTCCTAGGTATTTCACCTCTTTCTTGATTGGGATTGTTGTGTTTATTGTGATGGTTTCAGGGAAGGTTGTGTTTGGTTTTCTTGCGACAAACATTGCTTCCGTTTTTTTCAAATTGATTTTGAGGTGGTTATTCTCAAGCCAGGAGTTTGTTTCTTTAATACAATCAGACATATTTTGGTATGTGGGGTTGTTTGTGTTAATTGGGAGGGTGAGCATGATGTCGTCAGCGTAAATATAATGGTTAACTTTGTATTTTTTGAATATATTTGTGATAGGTTGGAGGTAAATGTTGAAAAGGAGGGCTGAGAGAGCGGAGCCTTGAGGTATGCCTTGGCCTTGTGTGAAGGGTTCTGATGTGTTTTGGCCTAGTTGAATGTGTATTACTCGGTGGGTTATATATGAGATGAACCATTGGAGGATTGTCCCGCTGATTCCCAGATCTTGGAGTCTGTTAATTAATGTATTGTGGTTGACACTGTCAAAAGCGGCTGATATATCTATGAAAATGAGGAGGAATCCTTGATTGTTATCATCTGTGCCTTTAATGAGGTTGTCCAACAATGTTATTAGTAGGGTTTCTACCCCGTGAGATGGGCGGAATCCAAATTGGTGGGAGTCAAGGGGGGCATGAGAGTCAATATGATCTTGGAGTTGGAGTTGTATGATTTTTTCAATTATTTTAGCTACGAATGGTATGCTGGCTATGGGCCTATATGAGTTTGGGTCCTTTGGGTCTAATTTGTTGTTTTTTAAGATGGGTCGTATGGAGGTGAGTTTTAGAGGATCTGGCATTAAGCCTTGAGCTAGGGATTGATTCACTATCGGTTGGATATGTACAGCGAGTTCAGTTTTTGAGGCTTTTATCCATGAAACTGGGCATGGGTCAAGGGGGGAAGTTGTAGTGTTGATCATTGAGATTGATTCAGACCTTTAAATACTTAAGAGTATTAATGAACAAACCTCTTCCAAAGATAGGCAAGCTGTAAAACTAGAGGGCATAACATGAAGCTGCAAGGGGGAAAACTGAAAGGCAACATCAGGAAATACTTTTTCACTGAAAGGGTGGTGGATGCTTGGAATGCCCTCCCGATGGAAGTGGTGGGGGCAAATACAGTGACAATTCAAAATGGCATGGGACAGACACAGTGAAGCCCTTTATAGCAGCAGGATAAAATCAAAACAAATATAATTATCTCTTATATCTCAACAAATAGGGATGACCTACACGGAACAATGGGTACACCCCTAAACAAAGGCATAGAGAGGGCTGACCTGCATGGAGCGGTGGATACACACCTAAACAAAGGCATGGGGCGGGATGACCTGCATGGTGGCAGGTGCACCTACTCTTGCCGCCTTGCTGGGCAGACTAGATGGACCATACTTTATCTGCCGTCATATACTATGTTACTATGTAACCATGACCAACTATGGAAGAACAAGATTTCCTTATCCAGAACTCTATAAAGGCCTAGAGACAGGTTCCCTCGAGCTCCACTGCAGGTGTGAGGAGTTATTAGGCTGACATCCATAGGTTCTTCTGTACCCAGGGGATATTCCCGAACAAAGTGTACCTGGGCTCCCCAACTAAAACAGGTGAAGGGTTCTGGGTAGGGCCTTACCTAGGTGGTGACTTTGGGGGTCGAAACATGGGAGCCAACATCCATTCCGACTTCCCCTTCTGTCCTCCTGGGCTGATGGGTTACTTCTTCCCCTTCTCACTGCCTGCTTCAGTCACCAGCTGGGCCTCATGATACCCCTTGGCTATTTCCAGTGCACTCTCCAGTATAAGCTTGGGGTGCTGACATACTCACTGTTTCATCAGGGCGGTTAAGCCTACGAAAACTACTCCAATAGCATAATCTTGGCTATCTTGAACCTGGACTTTCCCTCCAGTAGCAGCCACTTCCATGCAAAATCCTTCAACCAATAGAGGAACCTCTGAGGGCTCTCTTATCTGGAGCCCCCCATTTTGAATCACTGGTGGTAGGCCTCTGGGGTACAGCCAGCCCATTTCAGTATGGAGGCCTTGACAGCTGCTCATGTACTCGTCCATCTGGGTTGGCATCCTGGAATGCAGCCTGACTGCTGCCCATCAGCAAATTCCACAAATAGGTAGTCCATATCACCTCTGGCCACCTGGCATTGCGGGCGGCTCGTTCAAAGTTCACCAAAAAATGGTCCGGTTCATCTTCTGCCATCATTTTAAGAAGTGCTTTCATTGGAAGGTGGAGTTGTGGTCTCTGCAGGGTCTGGGTCTACTGAGCTAGGGAACATTTTCTGTAGCTCCCCCAGCACCTGAACAAGACACTCTATTTGCTGCTGCTGCCCCGGGTAACATTCAATAGACCCCATTACATGCAGCTAAAATGTTTACTAAAAGAATACTACCAACTAAAGTGCAAGGCCATAAGAAAAAGAGAACAACAGTTCCTCTTTGGAAAAAGTGCATTGCAGGAAAAATACATCATTGTGTGTGGAGGTATCCCTGATAGACGGGTATCTAAAAGGATTAAGATCATCAAAAATATTGAGGAAGATCCAAGACATCAAGCTGAAGCATGCTGCATTAACAGAAGACGACCTGAAATTTATATATTCCAACAAGAAATTCAAACAGAAGAGCAAAAACTGCGAAGATATGACGAAAACTGAAAGAAAAATATCAATATAAACTATTTAGAGAGAACCCAAAATAGTTCTACAGAGAATTGGGACAGAGCATTAATAAGGTAAAAACACCACCAACCAAAGCTGCAACAGAAACCTTCTGGAGAAGCCTATATGAGGAACCCATAGAGCACAATCAAGAAGCAGAATGGTTATCCTGCATACAGGAATATTTAGAAAAATCAAACATCAAATCTATGGAATGGCCTGTAATAACAAAAAAAGAGCTATAAAGCAGGTTAAAATGAGCCCCAAAATAGAAGAGCCCTTGCCCAGATGGAATGACCAACTTTTGGCTCAAACAGTTATCACTCCACCAAGACTTGGCAAATTGCAAAAACCAATTGATCAAGCAGATGAACTTAACACTGCAATGGCTTATAACAGGAAGAACATTTCTCCTTTCAAAGGGGCACCCAAGTAACATTCCCAAAAATTACAGACCAATAACTTGCCTGTCTACAATCTATAAGCTGTTCACTGCAATAGATGCAGACAGAGTATATGATCATATTGCATCCAATAACATCATGACAATAGAGCAAAAGGGGAATTAGAAGGGAGAATATGGAACAAAAGACCAGTTAATGTTAAATAAGGTCATCATGGCCAGTGCTAAGAAAAGCAGAACTCTCAGTATAGCATGGATTGATTATTAGAAAGCTTTTTACAGTGTCCCACACTTTTGGAAAACAAATTGCCTTATGTATAAGATAAATCCTGGTTTGATAGAGTACATTAAGTTTACTATACCAATGTGGCAAACCACCCTATTTTTGAAGTAGAAATGATGTACTGACCATCTTCATAACATCAAGATCCAGCGAGGAATATTTCAGGCTTCTGTTTCATATGGCGCTTAATCCAAAGAGTATTCTCATCAACTCTTTGGGATACAGATTTGGCCTGAATCCTAAGGAAGGTAACAACACAGATGTAACATCCCATTTGTAGACGACCTGAAGTTCTACAGTTCCAATGACCAACAATTAGAGCAACTCTGTGCAGTGAAAAGCTTTTCTGGTGACATCAGGATGACTTTTGGCCTAGATAAATGTGCTAAGGTAATTAAAATTTTTTTTTTTTTAAGAGGAAAATTGAACAAAATGGAAAGCATCTCCCTGGCTGAGGGCTGTGACATCAAGGAACTTGAACAGGAAGGCATATATAAATATCTTGGAGTAGAGTATCTCTGACGTTAAAGAACTTTTCAATAATGATTTTAATCTCCTGTAGTATTCTTTACTGATCTTTTCCTTCAGTAATATCTGCTTGAGTGTCGGTCCTTCCTCTACTCCAAGATACTGTACTTATATACACCTTCCTGTTCAAGGTCTTTGATGCCACAGCCTTCAGCCAGAGAGATGTTTTTTGTTTTTCTCAGTTTTCCTCTAAAAAAAAAAAAAGTTGCCTTAGCACATTTGTTAAGGTTAAAGGTCATCCTGATATCCTCAGAAAAGCTTTTCACCACACGGACTTGCTCTGCTAATTGTTGGTCGCTGGAACTACAGAGCTTCAGATCGTTTACAAATAATAAATGAGATGTTGTTTCTTTAGGATTCAGGCTAAATCCATATTCCAAAGAGTTGATGAGAGCATTCATTGGATTAAGCACCACATAAAACAGAAGGGGTGACAGGAAATGCCCTTTAACCTACCGGCAATCAGCGCGCCAGTGGGCTACAAAAGAATACAGCTGCTGGAGTGAAGGAAAATGCTGCTCTTCACTTCAGAGGCTGTGCAGAGTTGAGCCGGGGCTTCAGACCTCCTCGGTTCCCTCTGAAGCTAGTCACGCAGGTGTGGGGCCATGTGCAGGCCGACTCTGCAAATGGTCAGGAGTCAGGATGCACTCAGTCTATCAGACAGAATGTGTGGCATAAAGTTGGCGCGGGGTCCCCTGAAGCACAGGGCCCTGTGCGTCAGGCCAGCCCTGAGCATGGGCAACAGCAGTGAATCCTTGCTTACTGTGGGTTCCCCCTTTCCATCATGCTATGGCCATCCCTTAGTAATAGGGTCTTCATGGCATCCTGTATTTCATTCAGGAATATGTCTAATCCTATTTTGGATAAATAAATCCCATCAGGGCAGTAAAGCCTCACACATGACTCTGCAAGGAGATCATGAGGAATGTGGGAACTTAAAATAGAAGACATGCATTTACACATTGACTTTGTCTCTCATTTTTTCAATGGAGGGATGTGACCTTTTGCCTTTCCAACCCCTTCTTGAAATGATGCAGGACCAGACCAAATAAAATGTGGGAAATGACTCTCCTATTGAAATAAAATCACTCTAGATTTCTTGCACCAGCTCCATGCTATAATTGGATGTTAAGTCATTACCTCCTAAATGTATTATCATTGCTCATGAGAGCAGGTACACTTTTTTCCTTGAGAGCAGAGTTGGAATTAGTTGGTCCCACCTCGTCCCATGATGGCCATCCAGACAATTGATACTCCTGAGCTCGATAACCCCATGTTGATGCCAAGGGGTCTGGTCAAGACCCTCTTTTGAGCCTTGTGGACAAATGAATGGCTACGATAACGCACATATATTCCCATGGTGACCTAAAGTATAAAAGTGTGCAAATTGTTAGAAATCAAGGTATAAGCTTATGACAGCAGAGTAGCAAGGTATGGGCTGATAGCAACACTTATGGTTTGAGTTCTGGTCTGATGTACAGATTGTATCTAGTGGATAGATATTGACGACAGACATGATCTGCTTTCTTGATCATGCCAATTCTAAAAGAAGGTGTGCCTGAAACATTCCAGCTGAAGCCCAATTTGGTGATACATAATTTCAGGGCTCTGGCAAACTGGACATGTATTCTGATTTCTCTATTGCACAGCAAGATTATAAGTCTCTGCATGCAATTGGCTAAAACCAGGACTAGATCAAGCCTGTCGGGTGCATCTAGAGCCAGTTGGCAACCCTAACTATAACACCATTTCTCTCAACAGGAAAATGACACCCTGTGTTTTTGCAAACAAGCTGTTAATGGATCCAACTATCGCAGAATGTCCATCTTGAAAGCTATGTGTTGACTAGCTAGTTGTGTCCCACAGCAGGACTTAAATAATAGGGAACAGCTCAAGGAAGGTAACAGCCCTCATGATTCCCTACTCATATCAGTTCCCTGGTCAAGGTTCAGAACTGCAAGCTCATCTGTAATATATTTCAAAGCCCATATTCTCCTGAACCATCAGTGAAAAGCTCTGATTCATGACTATTTACAGGCCTGAACTGAGAAAATGCTAGCACGCTGATCACCAATCAATACCAATCCCACAGATTAAAAAAATAATTAGAATTTGTAGATTCTAAAGTTTTCTGCTTTAGTATGGTGTTCATATAAGTAGAATATTGTCTAGATATATTGCAAATACAGAAAAAGGGAAACTCAGAATAACTGGGCTGAGAGATATATGTAAACCACTAATTTAAGAGACCAACAATCTATATTTTAAATATGCTGACATATCTAAATCATCAATTCATAGTTTTCTAGATTTTCAAGCTTAAATCCAAGAAAGCTTTTTTCATATATAAAAATCTTTAAAACAACTCCATAACTTATCTGTGATCCATTATCATAATGTCCAAAAATGAATTCATGTTTCCGAATTTAAGGATATAAAAAGGCTGGAAGCGGTTTAGAGGAAGGCGACCAAAATGATTTGGAGCCTGCGTCAGAAGCCTTATAAGAAGAGACTTGAAGACCTAACTATGTACACTCTGGAGGAGAGGAGGGGCAGGGGAGATATGATTCAGACCTTTAAATACTTAAAGAGTATTACTCGACAAACAAACCTCTTCCAAAGATGGGGAAGTTGTAAAACTAGAGGGCATAACATGAAGCTACAAGGGGGTAAACTGAAAGGCAATGTCAGGAAATACCTTTTCACTGAAAGGGTGGTGGATGCTTGGAATGCCCTCCCATTGGAAGTGGTGGGAGCAAATACAGTGACAAAATTCAAAATGGCATGGGACAGACACAGTGGATCCCTTTATAGCAACAGGATAAAATCAAAATAAACATAACTATCTCTTATATCTGAACAAATAGGGGTGACCTACATGGAGCAGTGGGTACACCCCTAAACAAAAGCATGGGGAGGGGTGACCTGCACGGAGTGGCAGGTGCACCTGCTTTGACAACTTGCTGGGCAGACTGGATGGACCATACTGGTCTTTATCTGCCGTTATATAGTATGTTACTATGTTATTATGAATTTTCCTATTCCCGAGGCCGCGGGCAGGGTCCCGGCGGCTGATGTTAACCGGGCGCGCGGCCTGGCGCGGGGACCCTGTGCGCGGCCTGGGAGGGGAGCGCGTGCGTGGCCCTGATTGGGCGCGCGCGCGCGCGGGTCTTTTAAATTGATTGGCTCCCGTGGGTTGCGGCCGCACGGGAGCCAATTAGTGCAGCGGGGGTTGGGGAGCGGGGGGGGGGATTAAGGGCTTAGCAGCCTCCGCGTGGTCAGTCAGGAGGAGGCTGCATTCGGGGCCGGCGTCCCTCCCTCCCTCCCTAACGTTTGGCGGTGGGTGTTTGGGGTGTTGCAGCTGGGGGGGGGGCGGGATCCCGGAGGTTTCCGGGGTCCGGAGCAGCAGGCTTCACTTGGGCGGGGGCGGGGTGCCCCTGACCCGGTCAAACCCTTGGCCGACTTTTGCTTAGCATGGCGAAGTCGGGGAGAGGGGTATGGTAACTTGCCGGGTGGCGAGTTATGGCATTAGCGGTGGCAGGCGCTTTGCTGAGGTAGGGCTGATGCAGCCGGGTGCCGCTAATTGAGGGGTTGGAAAGTTTTATTGTTGGTTTGTTAAATTGTTATGGCTAATAAAAGCTGCGACCAGTTGTGTTCCATAAAATTATGGTGTTATGTCTTTTGTGGGGGCAGGGTAGGGGCGGGGTTGTTGTGGGGGGGGGGGGTGCGAGAGGTAGGGGCCTGGAGCGCCGGGTCCGCCTGCCTCGGTTATCATTGTCAGGGTACGTTATGTGTTCATTTAGCACAGTTCTCTAAAGCAGTTCAACATTCATTCAAATTTATGTCAAAACATGGGGACCATATTATTCACACAACTCTCATAATACACTCATAATAGATAGGTTAAAGTAATGAAGACCATTCCAGCGCATTAGGGAAAACTGTGTCAAACTGATAAACCCCTTTGCTGCTCTTTAACATCAAACTGTTTTACATTTAGGTTCCATTGAATAACATGGACCTAGTTGCAGATAGCTCGGATTAACCGTTAGCCTGGCTTAGTCAACATTCCCCTAAGTCAACTAAAATGTTCAGAAAGACGTTGTTTAACCGGGCATTTAGTTCTATCCACATACACAAGAGGGCATGCACAAACCATCACATAAAGCACAAATGAAGAGGCACTCATAGTATCCATCTGTGCTTTAATTTGTCTATCAGAAGTAGAACAGCTCCATTCATTCCCCTCCAGCATGGACGCACACCACTTAAATTACTACGTGCTTGATGACTTGATCTAGAAACACCACGGGAAGACAAAATTTCCCCAATGATTTTACCCCACTTATAAGCTACCACTGGAGATCAGTAAACACTGGATGCATAGTTAAATACATCAGTGGCATCTAATAAGTTTAGCCATGTATTTTGATCTAGTGGAAAAAGGCAAAGTTCTTTACATTTATAGTTTAATAGAAGCTCCCACTGTGCAAAACAAGCTCAATAGTATGCTCTTTTGATAGCTAACAGCGGGTATCTCCATGTTAAGAATTGCTGAACTAAGTCAGGGGCCTTCCTTTTATATTTATCCACAGAGGAACAGATCCTCCAAAGTCTAAGAAATTGGCTGGTTGATAAAGTAATTTTTAAATTATATGTATGATGACTTTCGAATCTTAGTAAACTATAATGCCCTACTGATTTCCTAAATAGCGTCATTTGTAAACCATTCATAAGTTTACTAATATGCACATCCAGAAAACCAATCTACTCAAAATCATAGTGCATACTAAATTTTAAGTGTTGACTCAAGGAGTTAATCCATTGAAAAAAAGTCCTTTAGATCTTGCTCTGGACCCTGCCAGATGAACAGTATATACAGTTGTGTGCAAAAGTCTGGAATCACTTGTGAGTTTTGCGTTTTTTCGTACTTTCTAACTTTTTTTTTTTTAAATTTTGCATTAGCTCAGCATATTCATCTTTCTACCACATTAAAAGGGATACATTTGCCTATTAGAGTTGACCTTTTTGCATTCCTTGCTTCCAATTTAAATACTTTACAGATACTGGGAGATAGCTACTGCGATTTTTGTGGATCCTGTGTCATAACTGGATCAAGATTATCCAATATGCACACGTTATTTCTGACCAATCAGGAGGCTGGTTTCACTAACCAATCACAATGCAGATATCTAGCCAACAGTGCAGCTATAAAAACACGCAGAATTTTTGAATTTCATACGCTTTCTGAATCGACCATGAAGATGACTCGGACCCTGATGTTGGAGGAGCGTGTTCGTGTGTCCTTTATGAGCGAGGAAGGATTTTAAAGCCGTCAGATAGCCAGGAAAGTTGGCTGCAGTCAGAGCACTGTTAAGATGGTACAGAAGAAGAAACAAACAGGTTCAGTGGTGGACAAACCTCGTTCAGGTCATCCACGTTCATCAACATCATGCCACGACCGCGCACTATGATGCATTTCACTGACTAATCGCAAGTTGACCTCTCCTCAGCTACTTCGAGAGTGGTCAGACAAGAGTGAGGTCAGTGTCAGCTTATCAAAAGTTTGTCGCTGGTGCCTGCATTTTGGTCTCCGGGGCTGCAAAGCATGGAATAAGCCACTGATGACTGACATACAAAGGCGCAACCGGATCGTGTGGGCGAGAAAGCACTCAACCTGGTCGACTGAAATGTGGGAAAAGGTGCTAGTCAGCGATGAAAGCACCTTCTGCCTGTTTGATAACTAGGCCCATACCTATGTGAGGAGATTTCCTGGAGAGGACTTCAAGCCTGAGTGTCTCAACCTCACTGTGAAGCATCCTTTGAAGGTCATGGTCTGGGGCGGCATGGCTGCCAGTGGCGTTGGACGTCTTCACATCGTCGATGGAATGGTCAATGGGGCCAAGTACATCACCATACTGCAAAAGTGCATGGTGCCATCAGCACACCAGCTGTTTCCTGGCCAGTTCCTGTTCCAAGATGACAATGCACCCTGCCATCGCTCCAGACAGGTGATCAACTGGAAACAGCGGAACAACATCAAGTCAATGGACTGGCCTGCCCAGTCTCCAGATCTGAATCCACTCGAGAACCTGTGGCACAAGGTGGCCTTGGAAATATCCAAGAGGCATCTGATATCAAAGCGCGAGCTGATTGAGTCACTCATTGCAGCTTGGAACCGCATTGTCACCAACGATCACCTTGTCAGACTGGTTCATTCAATGTCGACAAGATGCAGTCAGGTGACCAAGAACAAAGGGTGGCCCATCAAATACTGAGCCATCACTGACACATAAAAACGGCCTTTTTCAAGGCCACATATATTAATTTGAAGGAAACCTGGCGTGCGTCCATAATATTTTAAAGCATATTTACAATAATATATCGTTGGCCAACGATGTACATTACACGATTTTCACAGAAAATCTATCAACAGGACAACTATGGAGAACAAACTCAGAAAATAAGGGCCAAACCAATACTAAAAGTTGGCCCTAATAACCAAATCTGTCACTTATCATGAGATACACATAAAAAGCCACTGGGAGGAAAAAGAAATTAACATATAAGGTCACGAAGTTGAAAAAACGCCAAATTTAGAAGTGATTCCAGACTTTTGCATACCACTGTAAACCATAAAATGCTTCCAAAAGATAATCTGGTCAAAATACTGAGATTTATATATAAATTGATCCTCAAATTCTGCCACAAACAAAGTGGCTATAGACGGTGCAAAAGTTGCTCTCATAGCAGTCCCATGACATTACTGATAGAATGTTCCATCATAAAAATAATTCTTCTGCAATACCAATATACTCAGCTCATATAGAAATTCTGCAGAGATGTGATGATTAGCATAATGTGCTCTTAACAATCCATCCATCATTTGTAACACTTCTTCTTGAGGTATACATTTTTATAGAGAAACTATATCCATAGTAACCAGGGTGTCATCTTGTTGAATATTGTGTGTGTCATCCAGGAGTCTAAGCAGATGTGAAGTATCTTGCAAAAAAGACGTAATCTTATGTGCATTTGCTCTTAAGAACGTATCCACAAATTTAAAGAAAGGTTCCAAAACTGAGCCGCGAGTTGAAACAATTGGGTGACCAGGAGACACTGACAAATTTTTACGTATTTTAAGGAGCATATAAATATATGGACTTTGTGGATACTGTTAAATTAAAAAAGCAACTTCACGACTAGTAATAACATTTCCCACTTTTTCTTTAATATTCCTTTAAACAGATAACATACGATCTTGATCTAACTTCATATAATATTTTGAATCATCACTCTAACGGAGAACTTTCAAATGGTATGTGTCTCTTGATTGTATATCTACACTCCCTCCTTTGTCAGCGTGCTTGATCATAGGGTCTTGCTGCTGCCTAAATTGCTGTAAAGCATTCCATTCACCTTTTATAAAGTTCAACAATCTTATGATTAACCAACCTCTCTATAACTTGTAAATCCCGCAAAACAAGATCTCTAAAAGTGGCAATGAGCGCATCCATATTACCAGGAGGGGACCATCGAGTCTTAGGCTGAACCTCTGAAATATCCATTCCTGAAGGATTCTGAGACAAATATAGTCTTAGCTGTAATTTCCTAATAAATCGAAAAAAGAAGAGACGCATCTCAAAAGAATTGCATCGTACCATAGGAACAAAATTTAAACCTTTATTCAAAAGAGACAGTTGCTCCTGTGAAAGTTGTATATTAGAAATATTTATAACTGCTGATTCCGTGTACTCTAAGATCTGGTAATCGGGTCACTCATTTTGCAATTCTTCATAGTTCTTTCTTCTGCGTCCTTGACGCCGACTTCTGCCTCTGCCAAAACTCTTTCCTAAAAAAGTACCTCGCCTCATTTCAGTACTATACCGGCCAAGCTCATCCCCACTCAATTCAGAATCATCTGATGACTGTTCAAATGTCACCTGACCCTTTCTAGGATTCTGAAATTCTGATCTCATCAATGTCAGCATGATAATCTCTTTCATTCTGCTTAAATTTATTCAGATTAGCCTTCTTCACCAAATCTCTAAACTGAGCTCACTCCATCTGCATATCATTATACCGCTTATCAAAGCCAGATTTATTAATGCCCTCTTTTAATTGTGATTCAAATTTTTCTATCAAATTCTTAATTTCAGTTTCTTCTTCAGAAGTCATTTCTATGATCAATAGCATTAAATCCAGTGCACATTTATTTATTTAATGTTCCACTTCTTTACAAATTCATCTTTAGATAAAAAAGATCTTTGGTTGTTTGATGATCCATAAATCCCTAGGAATCATCTGTTGTCTAACATAAGAATTTAAAGTCACACTATGGGGCTTGTTTACAAAGCAGCGGTAGCGGTTTCCGATCGTTAATGGGGCCGCAGCTCCGATAACGATTGGAAACCGCTTCCGTGGCTTTGTAAACAAGACCCTATGAAGTTCCATTTTAATCAGGCATTTATGCAAATTCTCCAAATCATGCCAAGAACTTAAACCAGCTGCATTAGATGATTGATCCAGTAATGAAGAATATTGTAAAGTCTTATGCATCTGCTCTACTGAATACTGTATCTATGTAAATTATTCCATTGATTTAAAGGTGATGCCATTGTTAATTATAGGGAGATATTCTTTAAGAAAAGTAATACAATATTACCCTAAGAGAGATCCAGAAATAATCACCAATCAAAACCAAACCCACAGATTAAAAAATAAGCAGTATTTTTAGATCCCAAAGTTCTCTGCTTCAGTATAGTGTACATATAAGTAGACTATTAATCAGATATATTGCAAATACAAAAAAGATTTAATAACTACAGAATAACTGGGCTGTGAGATATATGTACATTCGTGGTCAACATTATTGGCAGTCTTAATGTCCAATATCTCCTTAAAAAAAAGGTGGCCAGTGAAATGGCTTTGGACTATATATGCACAAGTATTTGACATATAAAAGAATCAAATCAAAACAAAACCAATTAAAAAAGGAAAAAGGAAACAATATAAAAACTGGGACATTGTAGGCCATGATTATTGTCACCCTTATAAACAATTCAAATCAGTTTGAACAGAAGAACCACATTCTCATTGCAGTAAAATTAGATGCACCTGTGATCAATTATAGTACTCACATGACTTGAATCAACCAATGAATGATGGCTCTAATGTTTAAAATGGCCACCATTCACTCCCTGTTCCATTTTCATAATGTTGAAGACACGCGAGCTGCCTGAGATAGTCAGAAAAGCCATTATCACCCAACATCAAATTTCAAAGGGGTACAAGGCCATCTCCAAAGACCTTGGGATTCCTGTGTCTACTGTTCACAATGTTATTAAGATGTTTTCTGCTCATGAAACTATCAAGAACCTCCCAGGACGTGGTGAGATGAGGAAAATGAATCGAAGACGTCTTCAAAGGTTAGTGCAAACTGTTGGAAAAACACCATGTACAACATTCAAAGACCTTAAGGCTGACCTGGAGCAATCTGCAGTGGTGGTTTCAAGCTGCACTATATACCATGCACTAAACAAAGGAGGACTTCATGGGCAAAGGCCAAGGAGGACCCCATTGCTCAAAGACAGAGGCACCTTCATCTTTGATAAAACCCACCTTGAGAAACCACAGTCCTTCTGGGAAAATATTCTGTGGACAAATAAAACCAAACTTGAGCTCTTTGGCAATGCAGACCAGTGATACATTTACAAGTGAAGCAATGAAACTTATAAGGAAAATAAACACCCTTCCTACAGCTAAATATGGTGGAGGTTCCACAATGTTGTGGGGCAGTTGGGAACTGGAGGCCTAGAATGTAGCAATGAAATAATTAAGTCAGAGTACTACCAAGTTTTTTTTGGAGCTAAATGTGCTACCTAGTGTCAGAAAGCTAGGTCTGGGTCAAAGGTCATGGGTCCTCCAGCAGGATAATGACCCAAAACATATATCCAAAAGTAGAAAAGAATGGTTGAAAAGGAAAAAATATGCACCATTTTAAACTGGCCAGCAATGAGTCATGATCTCATCCAATCGAGAACATCTGGAAAGAGTTGAAATCTGCCATTGGTAAAAGGAATCCTGGAAACATTCATGAAGTGGAACAAATCGCAGTTGAAGAGTGGGAGAAACTACCAACAGACAGATGTATGAAAATTATAGATGACTACAAGAAACGTTTGGAGGCTGTCATCACTGCCAGGTATTGTGGATTAATCCTGCCCAGGTCATATTTTGTGTTTTTTTTCTCAGAAGTTACTACATTTAAAGACATTTTTTTTGTATATCTGAACATAATATTAAAATATTATGATGATGATGACATACAGTTAGAATATTTCCAATTCCTCAAGATATTATACACAACATACCTAAAATGTAAGGATGCCAATAATGTTGACCACAACTGTAAGCCTTTAAATTTAAGAGACCAACAACCTCTTATTTTAAACGCATCCACATATCTCAACTACCAGGTTCATAATTTTCTAGATTGTTGTTGTTGTTTACTGCCATTGAGTTTGTCGACTCATGGTGACCATCTGGATAGTTGACCTAAACTGTGTTCAGTCTTCAGTCAGGCAGCTCATTGTTGATAGAGTGGCACCCATAGCTGCTGTAATTGTGTTGATCCATCTCATTGCTGGCATTACTCTTTTGCGCTGCCTTTCTACCTTGCCAAGCATGATGTCTTTCTCTAACGATCACTCTCTTCATGTGATGTATCCAAAGTATGAATGTCAAAGTCTTGTCATTTGAGCTGCTAAAGAAAGCTAAGGTTTCATCTCCTCTAGTACTAAATATTTTGTTCTTTAGGCTGTCCATGATATACGCAGTATTCATCGGAAGCACCATAATTCAAAGGCATCGATTTTCTTCCTATCTTTTTCATTGTCCAACTTTCTCATCCTTATGATGTTATTGAAAATACCATGGCTTGAACACGTTGAATCTTTGTATGGAGAGAGACATCTCTGCTCTTGAGAATCTTGTCTAGGTCCTTCATAGCCATTCTGTCAAGAGCAATGCATCATCAGATTTCTGGACTGTCTCTCTGTTCTTTATTGATTGTTGATCCAAGTCGGTTAGAGCTGTCAACTATTTCAATTTCTTCTCCATCAATGATGAGTGTATCGATTTTGGCAATTGTCAGAATTTTTGTCTTCTTTATGCTAAGATGCAGGCCTGTTTTAAGACTATGCTCCTTGATCTTGAGAAGCAAAGGTTTCAGATCATCTTTACTTTTAGCCAGTAATGTGGTATCATAAGAATAGCGAAGGTTGTTTACCACTTCCTTTGGAGGCGGGACAATGCTGCACGGAGCCCGTCAAGACAGGAAGGGCTCCGCGATGATTTTACAAGCACAGCCGCGGTTCCCTAAGAGGCAGGGAGCCGCGGCTGCAGAAGAAGGAGTCGGTGAGTTTGCCTTGGCGGGCCGCACCGGGGTAGGGTCTCGCGGGCCGCACGGAGGGACCTCGCGGGCCGCAGGTTGGTGACCCCTGCTCTAAAGTATACATATTAAGATCCTTAAGTCTGTCCTCATATGCTTTCTAATGAAAACCACTAACCATTTTAGTAGCCGCCCTCTACACAAACTCCAACCTGTTTATATCCTTTTGAAGGTGTGGTCTCCAGAACTGCACACAATACGCCAAATGAGGGTGCACCAAAGACTTATACAGAGGCACTATCACCTCCGTTTTTCTGCTGGCCATTCCTCTCCCTATCCATCCAAGCATCCTTCTAGCTTTCCCTGTTGCCTTTTCTACCTGTTTAGCTACTTTAAGATCGTCAGACATGACGCCCAGGTCCCGCTCTTCTTTTGTGAACAGAAGAACTTCACCCCCTACACTGTATCATTCCCTTGGATTATTGCAGCCCAAATGCATGACCCTGCATTTTTTAAATCTTAGCTGCCAAATTCTCGACCATTCTTCAAGCTTAGCTAGATCCCTCCTAATGTTATCTACTCCTTCTTGGGTGTCTACTGTATTGCAGATTTTGGTATCATCTGCAAAGAGGCAAACCTTACCCGACAGCCCTTCCGCAATATCACTAACAAAGATGTTAAAAAGTACTGGACCAAGGACAGATCTCTGCGGCACACCACTAGAAATCTCCTTCTCCTCAGAGTGACCTTGATTTACCTGTACCTTTTGTCACCTCCCACTCAAACAATTTCTAACCCAATCAGTAACTTTAGGGTCTATCCCTAGGGTGCTCAGTTTGTTTATAAGTTGCCTGTGTGGCATGCCATCACAAGCTTTACTGAAATCCAAGTACACTACATCTAGGGCTCTCCATCAGTCCAACTCCTTGGTCACCCAGTCAAAGAAATCACTGAGAATTGTCTGACAAGACGTGCCTCTGATGAATCCATGCAGCCTCTGATCCTGTAATCCACTGGACTCCAGAAACCTCATTTTCTCGTTTAGCAGCATTTCTAATAATTTACTCACCACAGAGGTTAGACTAACCGGTCTGTAGTTTTCAACCACATCCTTAGTTCCACTTTTGTGTAAAAGGGACCACATGTCCCTCTCTCCAGTCCTCTGGCATGATTCCCAGCTCAAAAGAGGCATTGAAAAGATCAGTCAGTGGAGCTGCTAGAATGTCCACAAGTTCCTTCAGTATTCGTGGATGTATCCCAACTGATTCCATTGCTTTGTCTATTTTTAGTTTAGCTAACTCCTCATTAACACAGTCTTCTGAAAATCGTTTGATATCTCTGTCACTTCTGTTCCTATTTATGGGTGTTTTCTGAGGTTGTTTTCTGAAGTCCTGCTCCTGGCCCTTCATTTGTGAACACAGAGCAGAAATACTTATTAAGCAATTCAGCCTTATCTTCATCAGCTTCTACATATTCCTCACCTTCACCCTTGAGTCTGACAATACCACTTTTGCCCTTTCTCCTCTCACTAACATATCAGAAAAATGTCTTATCCCCGCATTTTATTGCATTGGCTATTTCTTGTTCTTTTTGTATCTTGACTTTCCTGACTGCTTTGCTAGCTTCTCTAAGTTTTTCCAAATATAGATGCCTGTCTTCCTCTCTCTGTGATCTCTTGTATTTTATGAAGGCTTCCCCCTTTTCTTGACCTTTTCAGCTACTTCTTTTGAGAACTATAGTGGCCTCCTTTTCCTTTTACCTTTACTTACCTTTCTAACAAAAAGGTTGGTTGCCCTTAAAATATCCCCTTTCAGTTTTGTACACTGTTTTTCTACATTCCCCAGCTGTTCCCACTCCGTTAACTCCTTGAAGTATTTTGGCAAAGGTAGTTTTCCTAAAGTCTAAGACCCTTACCTTTGAATGGATTTTATCAGCCCTAGTACTAATAGTGAACCACACCATCTGGTGATTACTGGATGAGAGATGATCTCTCACTATAACATCTGAAACACTTTCACCATTGGTAAGCACCACGTCTAATATGGACCCTTCACGTGTGGGTTCTGTTACTAGTTGCTTGAATAGTTCTCCCTATAGAGAATCGAGGATCTCCTTACTTCTAGATGACACCAGAGCAGGGATGCGCCAATCAACATCTGGCATATTAAAATCACCTATCAGTAGCAGTTTCCCTTTCCTGGCAATGCTGCATATGTCTTCTATTAAATCTACGTCCACTTCTTCTCCCTGTGAGGAGGGGTTTGCATATCACGCCAATGCAAATGGATTTCTCTTTTCCTCTTTCTAGTTGAATACACATTTCAGGCAATTCTCGTTGCAGTTATGGTTGTAGTCTCTGCTGAATGATTTTTGAGTTGAATCTTGCTGGCATATGGGATCACAGTGATTGTGCGATAATTTTCACAGTAAGTCAGATCACCTTTCTTTTTTTTTTTAATGCTTTATTTTCGTTTTATAACAACAAAGGAAAGGAAGACATACAGCAAAAGACAAATACATACATAGAATGTGATACATACACCAAAGTAAACCCCTACCACCCCCCTCCCCCCTGCTTCTTCTCTAGAAACTAATCATTCCCGAAAACGGGCGTGTACTGACATTATTGTGGTACAAAACCTAACGGTGATCTGAAACATGATGAGTATACATTAAACAGACATGTCGGAACAATGAGCAGAGTGTACATAATCATTGAGCATCTGCCATTTAGACAAGCGAGAGTGAGTTTGGATATGGGGAATAGCTCTCCGAGATATCTGCTCATATTTACTATATAAGCAGACGAGGTTCCACCATTCATTGGCAGTAATTCGAGAGCTATCCTTCCAATTCCTCGTGATTAAACATATGGCTATACCCAGCATGAAATCAAGGAGAAAGCGACCCTTCTTAGGAAGAGAGGGGACCTCCGCCACTGAGCGGAGTCCCACAATCTTCCAAGAAAGAGGCTCGTGGAGGTGTAAGATAGATTGAATACGACCCCAGACCCGCCCCCAGTAAACCTGCAGTTGAGGACATTCATAAAGAACATGAGCGAGGGTTCCCACAGCAGTATGGCAAGACCAACACTGGTCCCTAGCAGTTGTGTTCCATTTGGCTATTCTTTCTGGAGTATAAAAGCATCTATGTGCAAAAAAGAAGAGAGAGTTTGGGTTACAGAGGCAGATCGGGAAACCCGCACTACTTTGCTCCAGAAAACGCTCCATTGCACAGGGGTTAAAGTGGTTTGCAGTTCGCGTTCCCAGGCTTGTTGAGCTCTACAAGTAGCAGTATCGGTACCCTGACATAATAATTTATAAAAGTTAGAGGCTACCCCATGTGTACTACTAATAGAGTGAATTAGTTCTAATAGCCCGTCCTCAGTAGGGGCAGAGGGCGGCAGGATTTGAGCACTTTTGAGGCAGTGTTGAAGCTGCATCAATTGAAAGTAATGTTTCGCTGGTAACGCAAATTCCTTTTGTAAATCAGAAAAGGTCTTCCAACGAGCTGCAGAGAAGAGTTGTTGGGGTGTCCAGATCCCCCTAGAGTACCAGGGTTTCCATGCAATCGTTTTATTTAGGACTTGAATTCTGGGGTTATTCCACAGCGGGAGTCCGTCCTGAGGACATACGTTTGGACCCAGTGACAGAATGAGAGTGTTAAAGGCCGCAAGAGTATCGACAATCATTGGGGGATGGCGTGTGTCTACTTGATGGGACATGCCGGGGAGATGGATCAACGGAATTGGGCTACTTAGCTCCTCTTCAATGTCAAGCCAAACTGGTCTGTTGTCTGTTGAGGCAGCTAGCCATCGGGCACCTTGTTTAAGTAGGAAGGCTTGATGATATCTAAGAAAATCAGGAAAGCGGGTACCCCCTAGTTCCTTCGCAGACTGTAGTTTTTGTTTAGCTACTCTTGGTGGTTTTCCCTGCCAGAGATAACGGACGAGAAGGCCCTCTATGTCTTTGTAGGTGTGTAGCGGGAGGAAGCAGGGCAGCATTTCTAAAATATAGTTCACTTTGGGGACTATCATCATTTTGACGGTTTCTAGGCGGCCCCACCATGTAAGGGATAAGGGAGACCACCGATTTGTGAGCTCACGGACTTTGGAGACTACCTCCTTGGCATTAAAACTAATAGTGTCTTCTAGTGGACTTGATTGAGCCTCCAGAGGTGAAGGCAGCCCAGGAAACCAGCTCCAGCCAATCGGGCCAGACCAACTGCTTCAAAAAGATCGCGCCGGCAGGCGCACGTTCTTTCTTCACCCACCTCCTTCATCGGCTCTCCCCAGTCGGGGGATTGAGCCTCCAGAGGTGAGGGCAGCCCAGGAAACCAGCTCCAGCCAATCGGGCCAGACCAACTGCTTCAAAAAGATCACGCCGGCAGGCGTGCCCGCGCCTGAGGGCCTCGCCAGAGGGCCCTTTGGCGTGGCCCTTAGGTGGGGCACGACAGGCGGAAAAAGAACGCTGGCCTAACGCCTCAACAACTTAATAGCAAATCGGCAACCGATACTTCAAACAAAATCGAGCAGCTCGCTCCACCGCTGAATTGATCCCTCTCCGAGAACAGCAAGTATACCACATACAAATGGAACTATGTTCTAACTGATATCCTGCATATCCCTTAAAGCCTTGCTTACTATTGTTAGTAACCATATCAGTAAATATACTAAGTAGCTATAAACATACACTGTTCATATTAATAAGATACATTGTTGCCAGTACTCACTAGTTGTGAACTATTGTCCCCAGTAGCTAGACAGAATGTACTGTTGTCCTAATTCAGAAATTTATACTGTTGTCAGTAGATAGACAGACACACTGTTGTCATAATCCAGAAATTATACTGTTGTCAGTAGATAGACAGACATACTGTTGCCATATTCCAGAAAGTTATACTGTTGTCAGTAGATAGACAGACATACTGTCGTCACCACCCATAAATTTACAAATACTGTCTTCTCATCATACGATATGACACACTAGCCTGTTTACCGGTTACACAATATACCAGCTAAGATCCAGTCAGCTCTAGTGTGCCAAAAACCGCCTCGACTCACCTCCTGCAAGCCTCCTACCTCTTGGGGTTAACATGGAAGACATGATCATCAGGTTGATATGCCTGTTCCTACTCATTATAGCACTACCATCCAATATTTTGGCCCTCACCACCCCACAAAACCACATTCCTATTGTACTACATAGGGAGAGAAAATGGTCAGGAGACCCCTATCACAACTCACGTGGGGCCAACCTCTCGCACCACAACCTCCTATTACAAGTCCCACTACAACACAACAAGAAAACCAGACAATCTAAAAAGTTCTACCCTAGTAGCATGAAGTGTGCACTTATAAATGCCCGCTCACTTCGAAACAAGTGGCCAGCGATCACAGACATAATAATATCCCATAAACTAGACATTCTCATGATAACCGAAACATGGCTCTCAGCGGAAGACAATATCATCCTTAACCAGCTGCTCCCACCTAACTTTACAGCCTTCACCGGACACAGACAGAACAAAAAAGGCGGAGGAGTAATTATCATCGCCAAAGCCGACCTACAGTTTAAATTGGAGGAATCCAACAGCAACAACCATCTAGAGACAGTATCTATTTCAAACAACTTATGCTCTATAAACCTGGTCTATAGATCACCATCAGGAGATCCAGACGACCTAGCAACCATAATAAATCTGGCATCTCTCACCCAGGGCCCAAACAAACCCAATTGGATCTTAGGAGATATCAACCTACCATCATTACAGGACACCCAAGCAACAGCATTCCTAGATGCCCTAGAGAGCCTCGGATACACGCAAATGGTGAGAGAACCTACTCACGAGAAAGGCAATATCCTCGACCTCATATTCGCACCACAGCTAATTTTGGATCAACCACAAAACATAGTACTATCCATAACGGCAGTCCCATGGACCGATCACAAACTCATCACCTTCCAGATGCATACCACTAACCATTCACACAAGACAAT
Source organism: Ichthyophis bannanicus (assembly GCA_033557465.1). Taxonomy (NCBI): domain Eukaryota; kingdom Metazoa; phylum Chordata; class Amphibia; order Gymnophiona; family Ichthyophiidae; genus Ichthyophis; species Ichthyophis bannanicus. The sequence goes on along the minus strand of CM066033.1, from coordinate 714,408,825 downwards.
AATGGATAAAAGCAAGCCCACTAACTCATCTACCAGAAGTTTCCAACCATTTAACAGAGAACGCATCCTCTCTGAGATTAGCACACTCTCTGATGACACCTCACTAAGCCTTGAAGAACTGATCTCCTCCTGGAACAGAAAAATCAGCACTATTGCTATCCACCCTCCAACAAACAAGAACCCAAAAAAGAGATCTACAGCCCCATGGTTCACAGCGGACTTAAAAGCCTCACTAACTATTCTAAGAAGGCTAGAAAAACGATGGAGAAAATCACGCACCAGTAGTGACCAAGCAGCTTACATCCAACACCTGGCAGAGCATCGTAGAACCATCACAGATAAAATCAGACAACACCACACAGACACCCTGAAACGGTCATTGAATAAACCTCATGACCTGTTTAACTTAGTTAAAACACTTGCCAAAGAACCAACCCCGGAGCACCACAGCATGATCCACCCACAGGACTATGCAATTTATATGCAATCTAAAATGTGCAAAACTAATAAAATATTAATACCGGAACCTCTTGATGAACAAGACTACCCAGTATCTCTGGCATCCTTCTCCACTCCCTCAAAGAAAACCATTGAAGATACCATCCTAGCACTAAATACATCCACTGCACACACAGACCCTTGCCCTGCACACTGGATAAAGGACCTGCGTTGTGACATATCATCAATTATAGCAAAAATTTTAAACCAGTCCTTCACCACCGGCTCATTTCCAACTACGCTCAAGCAGACCTCTGTAAGACTGCTGTTAAAGAACACTAAACTTGATCCTCAGAAGGTAGAATCTTATAGGCCCATATCTAGCATACCTATGCTAGCAAAAATCATTGAGAAAGTAGTGCACAGGCAACTACAGGATCATATAGACACCTCTGCTCCACTTGATCCGGCTCAACATGGTTTCAGAGAGTCACATGGAGTAGAAACACTACTTACAACACTCCTCAACAACATAATCTCAGGTATGGATAACATACGCCAAGGTTTCGCTCTTGTATTTCTCGATATAGCAGCGGCCTTTGACTCGGTATGCCATGAAATTCTCATCTGCCGGTTAAGGGAAAAAGGCATCTGCGGAACAGCACTTGAATGGTGCAAATCTTACCTGTCCGACAGATGGCAGCACATCCGAACTGACGGGGATACATCTGAACCATTCCAACAAAGTCAAGGTGTACCCCAAGGATCCTCCTTATCTGCATTGATGTTTAATATATATATTCAACCCCTCTGCAACATCATCAGATCCTTTAATGTCAGTTACATGATATATGCAGACGATGTGCTACTATATATGCCAATATCATTGGATTGCCTGGATCTCACACCGCTGACTAACTGTTTTGACGCCGTAGCAGAGTGGCTCCTATCCCAAAACCTGAGAATACAACACAAAAAGACGGAAGTCCTTTTCGTCTCAAGGAACACCAACTTCACTCCTCCTAGTTGTATTAATGTAAAGGATGCCCAGCTCCAAGTGAAACCTGCAATACGTTACCTTGGAGTAACACTGGACCAAAACCTTGACATGAAGAGTCACATAGCCAACACAGTCAAGGCAATCTACTTTAAAATTAGATCCCTCAGACACCTACGCACTCTACTTGAACCAGATGATTTCCGTACCATTTATCAAGCCCTTATACTTCCCCATTTCGACTTTGCAAACTCTATTCTACAGGGGCTCCCCCGGTCCACCCTGAACCCCCTGCAACTGGCCATGAATAGTGCAGCGAGGGTACTCCTCGGGGCATCTAGGAGAGACCACGTGACACCACTCCTAAAACAGCTACACTGGCTTCCCATTCAAGCAAGGATCAGTTTCAAGACTGTACTGCTAACATTTAAAGCGACCAAGGGGCTCACCTCTTCTTCTCTCTCCAACCTCATACTACCACTTGCACCAAACAGGCCAAGAAGAACAGCAGAAATGAACACACTAGCTATCCCAAACGACACCACAAGATGTGCCAGATCAACAGCCAACAGAGCATTCCGACTCTGTGCCCCCACTTTATGGAACACCTTACCAGCACAAATCAGATCAGTACCAAATTTGAGTCAGTTCAGAAAGTCACTGAAACATTTCCTCTTCCTTAAATATCTCAATGACAGCTCAGAACATAACCTCCAGGTGAATAGCAGGAGTGGCCAAACAGACAGACCATCGCAACAGGCCAACTACACAATGTAAATACAAACAGTTCCATATACTATTGCACCACCTTGGTATATAGTTAACCATGATATCTCTTGTCAGATATCACACCTTTGTATATAGTTTCCCCTATTTCCCAAGTTTATATCTCCTGTTAAATGTAATTGACCAGACATATGTAAATTGTCGGATGTTTTTTGTTCAATGTAAACCGCGCTGATGTCTAATAGTGCGGTATATAAGAATTGTTAATAAATAAATAAATAAAAATAAATAAATAAAGGAGAACAGTAGTGGACGCCAAGATATTTCACCATGCGGGATTGCCAAAGGAAAGGAAAGGCCTGCATGTCAGCCTCATGTACCCAGCGGTTCAGTGGGAATGCTACGGATTTGGTCCAGTTTATTTTATAGCCCGATAATTGCGAGTATCCATCAATCAGGTCCAAGACAGCCGGGACCGAATCAAGGGATACAAAGAGCATAAGGTCATCTGCATATGCAGAGAGTTTAATCTCTCTGTGACTGAAGGGGACACCTCAAATACGTGCGGACTGTCTAATAAGGAGGGCGAGGGGTTCAAGAGCTAGATCAAAGAGCATTGGTGATAGGGGGCAACCTTGACGCGTGCCTCTTTGAAGATTAAAAGGCCGAGACTTAATGGCATTTACACAAATACTGGCAACGGGTTGAGAATACATGACTTGGAGGTATCGGAGGAAGCCCTCCCCAAAGCCATACCATCGGAGAACTGCAAATAAGAAGGGCCATTCCAGGCGATCAAAGGCTTTTTCAGCATCTAGGGAAAGACCCACCCATGGGTGGTCTAAATTGGCAGCACTGGATAGCACATGGCACAAGGTCCGAGCGTTGTCAGCGGTGGAGCGGCCGGGTATAAAACCACATTGGTCGGGATGGACTAAGGTGGCCATCCTGTCAGATAGCCGGGTGGCCAAGATCGTTGCGAAGATCTTATAATCGGCATTAAGTAGGGAGATTGGACGGTAGTTGGCGGTTAGCAGCGGGTCTCTGCCTTCTTTCTCAAAAACTACCACATTAGCTGCAGAAAAGGATCCCAAAGAGGATGTATCTACCGCAAGGGCAGTAAAGTAAAGTTTTAAGTAGGGAACTAAATCTGCACTGAACGTTCTGTAGAATTCTGTCGGGAGACCATCAGGCCCAGCGGCTCGACCCGAGGCTGTTCGTTTTAGGGCAGAATGGATCTCTGAAGTAGAGAAGGGTTCATCCAGCGCATCCCTATCAGCTTCAGAAAGGGTCGGCCGCTGAATACCAGAAAACAAGCGCTCGAAGGTCTCGGATGAGAACTCACATTCAGATTGATATAGACGGGTATAGAAATCCCGAAAAAGTTCTACGATATCGGAGTCTGTGGTCAGTATGCCCCCTCCCTGTGGGGCGCGAAGGGCCGCTACGCGTTTGGCTTCTTTTTGACCTTTCAAGGCGTTGGCTAAAAGTCGACCGGCTCGGTTGTTTCACGGTAGTATGTCCCTTGCTGAAGTGCAATACTCTGAGAAGCTGCAGTTGAGAGGATTGCATTATATTGAAAACGGAGACGCTGTAAGCGAGCTAAGACGCATGGATCAGTACGTGAAGTTAGAACTCGTTCGCCTGCTTTGATTTGTTGGTCTAGTATAAGGAGCTGCTGTTTGCGTTGTTTCCGCAGGCGAATTTGATAACTAGTGATCGTTGCACGAATGGCCGCTTTAAAACCCTCCCACCAAGCCCAATTTGCAGTGTCCTGGGGTAGATTAAAGTGAAAGTAGTCCTGTATGGCTGCTCGAATTTCTAACTGGAACTCTGGTTGAGTTAATAGGGCTCTATCAAAGAACCAGGCCCTCGAATTCCCTTGGGGCGCAGTGGTGTGTAATTGAAAAGAAATAGCAGCGTGATCTGAGATATGTTGGGAGTGAATCTTTGCAGTGTCTACCTGAGGAACTAACAGTTTTGATATTAGAAAGAAATCTATGCGAGACTGGGATTTATGAGGGGAAGAGAAGAAGGTAAAGTCAAGCTCATTGGGGTGTAGTAACCTCCATAGATCGACTAAAGCAAGATCTTTGATCATAGAGATAAGCGTAGTGTGACTCTTGGGGGGACCACTCGTCCTAGGCGGCTGTTTGTCAATCAGGGATCAAGAACTAAATTGAAATCCCCCCCAATTATCAATGAAGTATTAGCAGAGGCCTGCGCAACCTGAGCAATGGTAGCAAAAAAGGCAGGGTCATCTACATTAGGAGCATAAAGGCATATACATGTAACTTCAAGGTTACCTATCTTGAGGTGGGCCCTGGACCATCTGCCTGCTGTATCTGAGCTAGTCGCAATAATAGTAGCATGCAGAGATTTCCTAACCAGTATGGCAACCCCACATTTCTTAGAAACAGCTGGGGAATAGGCGGCCACCATGTAAGGTTTAACATTGAGTTTAAGAGTTTCCTTCGAATTTAAATGCGTTTCTTGGAGGAAAATCAGGTCCGCAGCTTCATGACTTAGATAGCTCAGGATTTTCTTCCGTTTTATCGGATTATTGATGCCTTTTACGTTCAATGATAAAATCTTACATGGTGCCATCAATCGGTAATAGACATTTTAGGTAAGGGCGCTTGAAAACATACAACATAAGCAGAATCTGTACAGCAATGACATAATCACCGAGTATGCTGGCTAATACACCCCATATTGAAAAGCATGTACCAAAGTAACTTAGAGAAGAAGCAAAACCCCCAATGAATATGGCGACCATATGTCTGCGGGAGGAGGCCCTAGAGAGGAGGATAAAGACATGAAAAAAAAAAAAGAAAAGAAACACCAGAGTCCATAATTAACACTGTCTCTGATATTCATCGAGGCTAGATGGAGTCGGGTCACAAATATCATCAAAATAAGGCAACAAACCGCCCTCGACAGACTCTTTGCTGAACCGTGGCAAATCCAAGATGGCGGGTACAGCGGAGATGAGAACACTGGTAGGAACACTCTGGAAGTCAGCGCATCAAGTCGGCTTCTTTAGCATCCAAAAACTCCGCTAGTAGAATCAGGTCCTCAAATGTTCTTGTCTGATTGTGTAGCGTGACTCGGAGCTTGGCCGGGTACATCAGGCCATAGCGTGCTTGCAATTGTTGAAGCCTCGGCCGGAATTCCAGAAAGCGCTTTCGGCGATCAACCGTGGGTTTAGCCAAGTCAGGATAGAAGGAGATCTTGTGGCTCTCAAACTCCATATGGCCCTTTGCCCGAGAGGCGCTGAGAATTTGCTCCACATGTTGATATCTCAAAAGTCGAAAGATGATAGGCCGCGGGGTCTTCCTGTTGAGCGTTATGTTTGTGGGTACACGATGAGCGCGATCGATCTCCAATTCTTTGGTAAAGGTGATTTGGAGCAGAGAAGGGAGGATTTTATATAGAAACTCCTTCATGTCTCCCGATTCCGCTCCCTCCGGTATGCCCACTAGTCGTAGGTTGTTGCGGCGCGCTCTATTATTGCCATCTTCCACTTCTTTCTGCAAGGCCCGCACCTGACGTTCAACTTTGTCGAGTTTGGACAGCCGGACCACATGGGAATCTAATATGCTCTCCATTTTGTCCTGACGCGAGGAGAGCCCCTCTAGCCTGCCTTGCAATACACCAAGGTCTTCCCGCAGCGCTCGGAGTGCTTCCCCGTTTGACTGCACGAGGTCTTTAACCCCTCTGATCTCTGCGAGGATTTCCTGCTGCATTCGGGGCCCTCGCGTAGAGCCAGCCCCTTCTGCGGGGACGGGGGTTCAGTTTTGGAGCGTTTGCCGTGAGAAGCCGCTGGAGATCCAAATTCCAGGCGCGTAGGTTTGGTCCCCGCCATCTCACCAATGTGCCCCGGTAAGATCAGAGCAGAAATTCAAGAATGTCCGGTGTTAATTCAGGATTCTGAGTAGGCCTCTCGGGAGCCTTAGCGTTATGCGACCATCCCGCTGGACATCAGGCTCCGCCCCCCCGTCAGATCACCTTTCTTCAGTATTGGTATAAACACAGATATTTATCTAGTCAGTTTGCCATGAATTTGTCTTCCAAATTTCCTGGCCGAGCCTTATAAGTATGGTAACAGCTGCATCCGATTGACGTAATACTTCAATGGAATGCCATCAATGCCCGGTGCTTTGTTCTTTGATAAGGATTCCAATGCTGCTTCGACAACTTCTTTCATCACCAATGATTCCTGATCATAAGACAGAAGTTGAAACAGCTGTTGGTCCACTTTATCTTTATGGCATAATGATTCTGTATATTCTTTCCACCTTTTCTTGATCTTCTCAGCATCATTCAACATGGATCCTTGAGCATCTTGTAGCATTCCAATTTAACTCTCATAGCTTTAGAAAAGCTGATCTTGTTCTTCTTTTAATAGTTTCTGATTCTATTTCCTTGCATGCATCATTGTAATACTTTTCCTCGGTCTTGCTGCATGTTGGAAATCTCTGTTGAGTTCTGTGATTGCTTCTCTTTCTCGTTTGGCTTTAGCTTCTCTGCGTTTCTGGGTAATTTTCAGTTTTTTTCAGTCATCCATTTTGGCCGTTTTGCTTTTTCACCTTTATAGAGACATCTCACTTTCTTCCAATACAGCCTTCTTGATGTCATCCTATAACTCTTCTGGAGCTCTGTCATTTGTATCTAAAGCAGCAAATCAATTTTGCAGGCAGTCTTTAAATTACAGTGGTTTATTCTCAAGGTCATATTTTGTTACATCATAAGCGGTTCACTCTTTTTTAACTTTAGCTTAAGTTTGCATACTACTAGTTGTTGATCAGTATCACAGTCAGCTCCAGGTTTTGTCTTGTTGATGTTATAGAGCTTTTCCATCATTGAAGTCCACAGATGTAGTCAATCAGAGTTTTGTACAATCCATTGGGTGAAGTCCATGTGTACAGTTGCCACTTGTGTTGCTGGAAGAAGAAGTTTGAGAAGAATAGATCATTGATCTTTCAGAATTCTATCAGTCTTTATCCATCTTCATTTCTGTTGCCAAGTCCATATTTTCCAAGCACTTTGCCGCCTTCTTTGTTGCCAAGTTATGTGTTCCTGTCACCATCACTATAAGGATATGTTTGCATGTTCTGTCAGTTTCAGCTTGTACTTGTTCATAGAACTCACCAACTTCTTCCTCTTTTGCAGTTGTTGTTGCGGGATATACCTGAATTATAAACTGTGTTGATGAGCATTCCTCATAGACAAATAGAAATTAAGCGTCCACTGATTGCATTGTATTTCATTAAAGTTATTGCAAGTTTCTTCTTGATTATAAATTCAACACAATTTCTTCTTTGTCTTTCATTTCCAGCATAGTAGACCTTGGGCCAGATATTTGGGCAGGGCTAAGTGCCAGAGCTGCTTAGGCCCGACCCCCCACCCTCAAGCTCCAGATATTCACTTCCACGGCAACAGAAGTGAATATCCAGGTCTGGCCACACTGCCCAGAAACTGCCGAGGCTAACCGTGCAGCATCAATATTGGACGATGCATGGTTAACCTCGGCATCTATAAGATAGGCGAGGGCTTTCCTCCCTATCTTATAGGTGCCGAGTGCTAACTGTGCAGCTTCCAATATTAGTGCTGCATGGTTAGCGCTGGTCCCCACCTCCACTCTGCTCCGGAACACCTCCAGCACACCCCCATACTAGGCTGGCTAGCATCAGGGTGCGTAGGGGACTTAGTCGGGGTATTCAACAGCACTACCTGTGTATGTGCTGTCGAATATCCAGTTAGCAGACATTTACATGGTTAAATGGCTGTTATCTGTGTAAAGACCTTTTGAATATTGGGCCCCTTGTGATCATCAGATGCAAAATGCCCGATGCCAGTCCATTTCAGTTCGCTGACCAACAGATCGAGTTGTAGATGTTCCATTTCATTCTTGACCACCTCCAACTTTCCTTGGTTCATGCTTTGTATGTTCCATGTCCAAATAGGAGAGGCAGAAGCTGCAAAGATGGCTTACATTTCATGAGCAGTTATATCAGTAGTCAGACGTCCTGAGGGCTTTCATGCAACCACATCATAAATGCTGGCTTTACTCTGAAACGTCTTCAGCTCCCAGCAGTAGCCAGTTGAGTGCCTTCCAACCTGGAAGTCTCACCTTTCAGCACTATAGGTTTTTGTGGCACGATATGGAAGTAGATTGACAGGCCCTTCTGCACAGGTAATTCTAGTGTCATTGTCGTCACAGAAATGTGATCCTCCGCCACCAACACCATCCCATTCTGCTGCTGCTCAGATGGGCAGTTTTCTCGAATTTCCATCTTAAATCCAAGAAAGCTTATTTTTTAATCCGTGGGATTGGTAATAAATGGTTATTATTTTTGGATCTCACTTAGGGTAATGTTGTATTACTTTTGATAGACTATAGCTCATTAAATGATCACAAGAACCTCTTTCAGACTATTATGTCCCTCCTTAATAGCTTTCAAAACCCTAAAGTGGTGATGGTGCTTCCCTAACCATGGTAGAGGCCAAAGCTAAACATCAGGGGCACGATTCCGACATCAATGTCCTGGCCCTCTGTGTGTCCAGTCGGAATCGGACACACTGAGTTAGCCGGGATTTTGATCCCACAGGGCATGTCTAGCCCCGTGGATCAGAATCGTGACCAGGCCTGTATGTGCAGGCCGGGACCTTGATTCAGTCCCAGCCTGCACATACAGGCCTTGCCTGGATAGCTCAGTCAGGGATTTTCAATGGAGCCACAGTGCCATGGCATCCGGTTGCCATGGGACCGCAGCTCCATTGAAAATCTGCGATCACTGGCTGCCGGATCAGAAAGTGCATTCCCTGCAGCCCGACCCCCGATTTGGCCTCCCAAGGCCAGGGTTGGGCCATGGGGAATGGCCTCTGCCCCTTTCTGCCCTTTCTGAGTCTTGGGCCCGCCATCCCCTGTCAATGGCAAGCATTCTGACCTTCTTGCTGGAGGAAGATCTGCCTCATTTAATGATTTTCTCTTGCTGTCATCCCTTACTTCTAGCTGCTTCCAACTGTCTTATTATTCTTGGTTTGCACTTCTGGTGTTCTCTTAAGTGGCGTGCTATCGCAAAATATCAATTAAGCAGAAAAAACACGTTAGGGAAAATGCAAGCTGTTGTCTACTATGGAAGCGACAGTGTACAATAGGAATTTCAGTTCAAAGCTGATCTGTTCATATTTAAATATTATAAGGCATTCCTAGCCCCATTCGTATAACCTGTTCCCGTTTTTAAAATTATAGGATCTTTCTTTTTTTTTTTGTTTTTTTATTATTATTAAATGGGGCATATCCACAGCAATGTATGCAAAGTTAACCTTTAGTTGTTAATCTTTCTCAATTGCCTAATCCTACTATATTTGCAGGATATAGCAGTTCTAAATACTGCCTGTAATAATAACCAGAAGGACCTCTCAAATATGGCTGCCACTCCTGGCCACTTTCACCAAATGGCCACTGCTCAAAATTCTGCAAGGGCTCCCCAAAGATGGCTGCTATTTCCAGTTGATCTCTTTAAGGTAAGGTAGTTGCCGCTCCCACATACTGGGCTTCTAAAGATGGCTGTCTATGATTGTTACCTCCTCAAGATGACCACTGGACTCCATACGACATAACCTTCCCTAGATGGTCGCATCTATAGAAGACTAAAATGGTACCCTATATGGGAAGAAACAGTATATAATGGCCTCCTCCAAAAGAGTTGCCTTCTAACCAGGGCTGGCTTGAAGGTTTCTGCCACCCTATGCAGACCCTCCATGCCGCTCCTCAAAGATTGTTAGCAGCACCTGGCCCTGCCATGCGCCCCCCCCTCGGCATCCATCTTCTCACCTGGGGGAGAGGGCAGCACGGCAATGCCTCTACTGTGTTGGGCTTTAAAGTGCCCACATTAGCACGCTCACGGCCTGCCACTCCTGTCCCTCTCCAATGGAACTTCCTATTGGAGAGGGCAGGAGCAGGAAGTTGTGTAGAAGAAGGGCAGGAGTGGCAGGCCACAAGCACACTAGTGCGAGCACTTTAAAGCCCAACACAGTGGAGGCATCACCATGCCGTCCCCCCCTTCCCTGGTGAGAAGATGGATGCCGGAAGGGGGAAGCGGCATGGTGGAACAAGCAGTGATGAACTGTTGTTTTGATGGGAGGAGGGTGGGGCTGATGCCATCCACTGGGACCTGCTGCCCTAAGCAACTGCCTAGTTCACCTTTGTGGACACTCATCATCCTCCCAATGATGTTCCTGCATATCAAAACCTTACCCAAGGCTCCCGAAGGGTCACCCCCCTCTTGGCTGACAAACATGGCAAGCATTTGAATAAAGCCCCAATTTTGTTCACAGTACGAGTGTCCCTTACTCAGCTCTTATGCAAAGACAGGATCACAATTCACTGAGCTATCAGGGAGTCAATCTCACCATGTGCCTACAGCCACACGCACCCTCTGTCCCATCGCTGGCACAGTAGCATACCATCTCAGAATATTAACACAAAGGAATTACTTTAAAAAAATCAGAATTTCTTTCCTTACCCTCCTATAGGGTAAGGAGAGTACTCAGGGTCTCGAGGGACACAGAATCTCATGCTGGCAAGCATCACAACTTGCAGAAAATGCAGAACCCATGCATCCAAAATTCTCTGCTCTCTTGTGCTACTGTGAACCCCAAACCCGTTAGAGCAGTCAGGGAAATTTTCCCGCAGGAACCTGATTAAGGCGCCCAATGGAGCAGCAGGGCGAGATGCACCAGGTAACTGTGCAGTGCAATTGCCGGTGACAGACAAAAGAAGATGGCACTGGTCTGGCTCCTGAGATTTTTAATAGCCACAGCCTTGTGCCCCTCCAGAGCCCTGCCTACTCCCATCTCCTTTATTTCTTTATGACCAGCCCCCATGTGAACCTGTCCCTACCTGGACTTCATCCCCCCCTTCCTCTCCCACCAAGATTTCCATGCCTCTGCCCTCCCCCAATACATATATATAGTTAACTTTTAAAAGTTAATATTCGGCATTAGTAAGGATATATATTCTACATTTATGTTTACAAGAAAAAGGAAAAATATAACTAGATATTTCAAATAGCACACTCAAAGGAACATAGATGTTTATCAAATTAGTAAATCAAATTCAAAGAAACAGTCTTCTGAGGTAAAACGATCACTTACAACCTGTGTATTATATTAACATGCACTGCTGTGGTGATAACCAAACAGCTACTGAAACCATGCAATTTTTTTTTTAATCTTGGTTGTCTGATATGGTTGGTCCTGCACTCTTTTTTCCACTTTTCCCTTGTCAGTCGTTTACTAGATCTTTTAACATGGTCACAGTCTCTTTTCCATTTTTATTTCTTTTTCTCCCTGTCTTCTCTTCCTCCCCTACAACTCTTACAATGATCCCTTCCTTTTATGTTTTATGTTTTTTATCTATTTCTCTTATTTGCATCTCTAGCCATCCTGTCAATTTTAATCCTTCTCCCCTTCTCTCACGTTCCAACTTCCCTAACTTCCCACCTACCCATCAGCTTTGCATCTCCTCTCCTCTCTCTGGTTCTTTCACTTGTCCTGCTGTCTTCTACTCAACTTTCATCCACTCTGAAATACCCCATTGCTATCAACTATATTTACTCTTCCAGCAGTCTATCTTGTCTATCTTCTTTCCTCTGTCTCTTGGCTCTTTTCCTGTAGCGCATTCTATCTTCTCATTCCCTCTTTCACCTTCTCTTCCTCCCCCCTCCCCCCACACACACTCTTGCTTGTTCCTCAAGCCCAGCCACTAGCAGTTATCCATTGATGGAAAGAGTAGCAGATGTCGGTCCCTCTGCAGTCTACTGCTCTGTGACTTGTCTGTTATATTCCAGTCTGCACGCAGGAGAGGTTTCTGTTGTTGATCTCCCAGCAGGCATGCCTGTATTCAAGCCATACCTTTCGGGAGAGCTAAGCCAGACCTTGTTTTTCTTTCTTTCAGAATATTTATTTCTCTTATTTCTCTTATATACCGCGCTCTTCAATATCAGTGCGGTTTACATGGAACAATTATGTTTTAACGGTGGGTTAACCGTAAAACTACAGATAAACAGGTAACTCAACTTGATGGTCAAAAATTAAATTAACTATTTACACATATTTAAACATAGTATTATTTTACATAATATACATTATGTGAGAGAACATTGCATTATATTGGACACAGGGTGTAGATATATCCTAAGGTGTAGATATTTCTAGAAGAGTTTCTGAGACAGTATCACAACCCTTTATGAATGTGAAATGTTGCTACTTTAATGACAAATTTTTCCTGAAGTTTAATTGAATTCTCTCATTTCTGTCCTGACTATGCTAATTTATTTACTTCAGTTCATCCCTGTTGATAAAGAAAATTATGGCAGATGAAGACGATATGGCCTATCCAGTCTGCCCATCTACACCAATTGCTCAGTTCTACAATCCCTTCTTGGCAGAGATCCTCTGTGCTTATCCCATGCTTTCCTGAATTCAGATATGGTTCTCGCCTCCACTACTTCCCTTTTATCTTCATCATATGACTCCTTGTTCCACAGCCATCATTAAAAGGGTCCCCCCTTCCTTTGCATTTATATCTTGGAGGTATTTAAATGTTTCTATGATGGCTCTCTTAGATCATCTTTTCTCAAGAGTACACATACAGTTGTGGTCAACATTATTGGCACCCTTGCAGTTTCAATCCCTAATGTCCAATATCTCCTAAAAAAGTATCCATTGAAATGGCTTTGGACTATATATGCACATATATCCAAGACATAAAAGAATCAAATAAAAAGAAGACCAATTAAAAAAGGAAATAGTATAAAAACTGGGACATTTCCAGGACATGACTATAAGAAATAACACAAACTGGAACCCATGCAGAGAAACTAGAAGCAGCTTGTGATAGCAGTTTGCTATTTTTTGTTGGACTATGTTCATCAAAACTGCTATCACAAGCTGCTTCTAGTTTATAGTCCGTTTTTCTCTCTTTTTTTTTGTCAATTTTAAAATTTTCAACCTTGTGATGCTCTCTTTCTTTGATCAACTTTTTCATGCATCAGCATTTTTTATGTTTCATTCTAAATGTGCTCCATAAAATTCAGTATCGTTTTCTTAAAGAACAATGTCTTTTAAGCTTACACACTTTTGCAAATTCTCTTTTCACCTTTTGACCACAACTGTATATTCACTGACCATGACCGTTGCATTTCGAACAGTTTTTAATTTATTCTGCTTTCAGGGTATAACAGTTTTCTCTATACAGTTCTTAACCACACTTATCTTTTTTCAAAGTATGCCTCCATTCACTGTCCGATACCACCAGGATCACACGTTGTTTCCTCATGAGCATCCCAGACCTGACAATGGCTTTGGTGTCTGTGCTTTTTATATAGCAAGTAACCACTCCCCTCTTCTCCCATTGGTGCCTCAATACCTAATGAAATCAAAAACACATTAGTCCCTATTATGACATCACCTCCAGATTACCATAGGGTGGGAATTCCAAACCTAGCTCCCTAATCCTACACAGTGAACCACTCTATATGCCTATTTAGGCCAGCGGGTATCACAGTATTCAAAGAGAAAATCTAGTACTGTTCCCTGTAATTCAATTTTCCTTCTCTATTACCACCCTGCCATCTTAAAGGAACATGATCCAAACTTCGCCATCTAAGATCAGTGAATGAATGGTGAAAACAACACACAATGTTCTACCATCAGGGCTGACAACAAGACCGATGTTCTCTTGAAAGACTAGAAAAGGGGCCTGTTTACTTCTAGAGAGAGATCTGCAACTGTGAGTATATACTTCTGGGACTTTTCTGAAAGGAATTCTTTTATTAAAGCTAATTAATCTCTGAAAACCCACTATTTTTTGTTAAATCAGTCAGGGCCTAGTAGCAGCAGTTTAAGTTTACATTTAAAACACAGAAGAGAGCTTTCTGGTTAAATTTCATACCCAGCAGAGAGCTTGTAGTTTAAATTTAATAATCATTCAGGGCTTAGCATCAGCAAAGTACTTTTAGTTTACATTTAAAACACAGAAGAGAGCTTTCTGGTTAAAATTTCATACCCAGCAGAGAGCTTGTAGTTTAAATTTAATAGTCATTCAGGGCTTAGCATCAGCAAAGTACTTTTAGTTTACATTTAAAACACAGAAGAGAGCTTTCTGGTTAAATTTCATACCCAGCAGAGAGCTTGTAGTTTAAATTTAATAGTCACTCAGGGCCTAGCATCAGGCAAAGTACTTTTAGTTTAAATTTAAAACACAGAAGAGAGCTTTCTGGTTAAATTTAGAACCCAGCAGAGAGCTTGTAGTTTAAATTTCATAATAAGTTAGAGCCTAGCAGCAGCAAAGAGCTATAATTTAAATCAAATAAGAATATAGCTTACCTCAGCAGGACAGGACAGAGTACTGTGTAGCAGCCCTCTTTTAATAAGTGTTATTTCCCTCCCTCCCTCCCCACAACCCACCCCTCCCCTGGGATAATCAAAGATTTTTAGGTACTTAAAGATTTTAACATACTGGAGGTGCTCTCAGGTGAAGCTCATTACCCAAATCAGTCATACACTAAGGACCTGAGATTAATTAAGCTTCAGGTGAACAAGGTATATTAAACGTATTAGGTACAGTTTTATTGGCAACCTTAGTAAGTAAAGAACTTAAAGATCTAAACAAAAACTTAAAACTAAGATGCAGACAGAAAGTCCAGCATTGAGATGGGGGCTTTCCAGTCTTTTGCATTGAGTGTCACATGTATGAATTTTCTCCCAGGTTGGTGAGAGGTCTTACGTGTGCACTAGGTGCAAGGAGCTCTTTGCTCTCAGGGAACGATTCCGTTCTCTAGAGGCTAGAGTAGCAGACTTGGAAAACATAAGACAGACAGAGAGGTACATAGACGAGACCTACAGGGATATAGTCCAGAAGTCCCACCTCCAGTCTGGCAGCATCCCTGTTGCCATGGAGGAGCGAGGTCACGTGACAGGAGAGCATCACCCTGGTGTGGCAGGAAGTGATCCTGTAACTAGGACCTGTCCAAAACCCTCTCGCACTGAGGAAGTTTCTCCAGGGCCATGTGCCCAGGAGGGAAGGGTTAGGACAGCACGTTATAGTTGGAGATTCGATCATTAGGCATGTAGATAGATGGGTGTTGGGGACGTGAGGATCGCCTGGTAACAATGCCTGCGTGGTGCGAAGGTAGCGGACCTCACGCACCACCTAGATAAGGTCTTAGATAGTGGGGAGGGAGTCTGCTGTCTTGGTACATGTCGGTACCAATGACAAAGGAAAATGTGGTAGGGAGGTTCTGGAGGCTAAAATTAGGCTTTTAGGTAGGAAGTTGAAATCCAGAACTTCCAGGGTAGCGTTCTCCGAAATGCTTCCCGTTCCACGTGCAGGACCCAAAAGACAGGCAGAGCTCCGGAGTCTCAATGTGGATGAGACAATGGTGCAGAGATGAGGGTTTTGGATTTGTTAGGACTGGGGAACATTCTGGGGAAAGGAGGGGCTCTTCCGAAGGGATGGGCTTCACCTTAACCGGGATGGAACCAGGCTGCTGGCATTAACCTTTAAAAAGGAGATAGAGCAAGCTTTTAAACTAGATAATAGGGGAAAGCCGACAGTCGCCCAAGAGCAGATGGTTCGGAAGAATGTATCCGTGAAGGATACTACCAAAAGCAGAGAGGTTCCAAAAAAGAGCAAAGTAGCCCAAATGCCCTCAAGTATGGAGCAGACAGAGCTTAAAGATCCCAAATTACCCATGTCTCCCAATAGCCAAATTAATATGAATAAAATACAGTCTCTAAAATGCGTGTATGCAAATGCTAAGTAGTCTAAAAAATAAGATGGGAGAGTTAGAATATATAGCACTAAATGAAAGGTTAGATATGGTTGGAATATCAGAGACATGGTGGAAGGAGGACAACCAGTGGGACACTGTGATACCTGGGTACAAACTATATCGTAATGATAGAGCTGATCAAATTGGTGGAGGGGTTGCACTCTATGTTAGAGAGGGCATTGAGTCAGAAAGGATTAAAGTTTTGCAGGAAACAAAATTTGCTGTAGAATCTCTATGGATTGAAATTCCATGTAAAAAGGGGAAGGCGATGGCAGTGGGGGTGTACTATCGACCACCAGGCCAGAATGAACAAATGGATGATGAAATGCTCAAAGAAATCAAGGAAGCTAACACAAAGTTACAGCGCGGCAGTAATAATAATGGGTGATTTCAATTACCCGGTATCGACTGGGTCAGTGTCACGGCAGGACATGCTAGGGAGATAAAGTTCCTAGATGACATAATGACTGCTTCTTGGAGCAGCTGGTTCATGAACTGACCAGAGCGGAAGCCATAATTAGACCTGGTCCTTAGTGGAACACCAGATCTAGTGCAAGAGATAAAGGTGTTGGGGCCACTTGGCAATAGTGATCATAGCATGATCGCCTTTGATTTAATTAGTGGAGGAGGGATAGTACGGAAATCCACAGTACTACCTTCTAACTTTCGAAAGGGAGACTATGATAAAATGAGGAAAATAGTTAAGAAAAAACTAAAAGGAGCAGTTGCAAAGGTTAAAGACTTACATCAAGCTTGGGTGTTGTTGAAAAAATATTATCTTGGCAGCCCAGACCAGCTGTATTCCACGCTTTAAGAAAAGTGGGAAGGAAGTCCAAAAAACTGCCAGCGTGGTTTAAAGGTGAGGTCAGAAGGCTGTTGTTGCCACAAAAAAGCATCTTTCAGGAAATGGAAAAAAAGAGCCAAACGACGAAACCTGGAAAGAGCACAAGCACAGGCAAATCAAATGCAAGGCATTGATAAAGCAGCGGAAAGAGAGAATTTGAGAAGAAGCTTGCTGTGGAAGCAAAAACGCGAAATAAAGATTTTTTTCAAGTACATTCGCAGCAAAAAACCTGTGAGAGAGTCAGTTGGTCCATTAGATGATAGAGGAGTTAAAGGGGCACTAAGAGGCGACAGGCGATAGTGGAGGACTGAATGAATTCTTTGCTTCAGTCTTTACTGAGGAAGATGTAGGGATGTTACCCATGACTGAAGTGGTATTTAAAGGTGCAGAAGAATTGAAGGAAATATCGATACTTCGGGGAACGATTGTTAATTACAGACTATTAGATAACCACTCCCGAAAGAGTAGCAAAATCACCTGGGCCTGGATTGGGGCTGCTACCATCCTAAGGGCCTCTGTCTCAGACTCGCGATTGTGAAAGAAACATGACAATATGAGATTGCAGACCTGCTATTAGTAATCTGGGGACTATCATTTAAAACAGCATCTCGAATACCTGAGAGATTGGGGAGGACTCGCCAATGTAAACACCAATTTTAAAAAGGGTTCGAGGCGGTGATCTGGGAAACTTACAGACGGTGAGCCTCACGTCAGAACGGGGAAGATGAATAAATGGTAGAAACCATCATAAAAGAATAAAATTACTCAGCATGTAGATAGTCAGGGCCTCAATGGGAGACAGCCAGACAATGGCTTTAGGACAAGGAAGATTTGTCTTACTAAGCAAATGTTATGTTTTTTGAAAGTGGGGTGAATGAACAGGTTGGACAAAGGTGACGATCAGTTGATATTGTGTATCTGGAATTTCAGCAGAAAGCCTTTGAAAAGGTCCCTCATCAGAGACATTTGGCAAAACTAAAGAGTCCATGGGATAGGGGGGCAGGCAGTGTACTACTGTGGATCAAGAACTGGTTATAGAGATAGAAAAGCAGGAGGGTTGGGATAAATGGGACCAATTTTCCCAATGGTGAGAAAGGGATGCAATAGTGGGTGTACCCCAGGTGATCTGGGCTGGGGTGCCGCTTGGCTTTTTGACATATTCATAAATGACCCTGGAAAAGTGGAACAACAAGTCGAAGTGAGTGTATCAAATTTGCAGATGACACCAATACTATTTAAAGTTGGTTAAAACACAAGAGGATTGTGGAAAATTGCACAGAAGATCTTGATAAATTAGAAGACCTGGGCATCAAAATGGACCGATGAAATTTACTGTGGACTAGTGCAAAAGTTATGCACCTAGGGAAGAACAACCCAAAACTATGGCTATACAAGGCAAGGTTACACATTAGGAACCACCACACAGGCAAAAAAGATTTAGGCGTCATTGTGGATAACATGTTTAAAACCCTCGGACCAGTGTTGCCGCGGCAGCCAAGAGAGCAACTAGACTGCGAAGGTATCATAAGGAAAGGAATGGAAAATAAAACAAAAGATATTATAATGCCTCTACTCAGGGGTGGGCAAACGTTTGGACTCGGAGGGGCGCCGGGGGTTCAGATATTGGACCCGGGGGCCGGACCAAGAGTAGATGGACGGGTGTGTATGTGTGAATTGAATGATAAATTAAATTAAAATTTGTAACATTAAATGTTTAGATTAATTTAACGGTAGGAAAAGCATAAAAAGAGTTATTTTACAAAACTTTTATGCAATGTATTTCTTTCATAAAATAGTACCTTCAATTTTAGTGGGAAACAGTGTTGTTGGTCTCCCTTTTTTGTTAAGGCATCAAAGTCAGGAGATAAGCTTTGTTGTTGCAACTCGCAGAATATGTATCTGAGGTGTTGGTCAGTTAACTGGGATCTGTGACGGGACTCTTTATTGATGTTCATGATGCTCGCTGAAAGTCTGCTCACACACGTAGGTCGAGCCAAACAAGGCCAGACTTTTCTGTGCAATCCCCCGGAGGTTTGGAAAACAGTCATCTTTGTACGTGAGGCATAGACCTCGTTTAGTTTGGGAGAAGGAGGGGAAGTTCTCCTTTAAGATTGCATCAGATTGAAGATCGATTAGTTCCAATTGCACTTCTTGTGGTGTGCTGTTTCTGGGTCTTGTGACAAGGGACAGGCCACCAGCTTAAGTGACTTTTCAATATGTTCCAAATCGGAAAACCGACGGGCAGAATTCTTCATGCAGGTCATTCAGTGATTTGCTATATTTATTCACATTTTGGATGGCCTTTTCCTGTGGGGATTAGGTGGGAAAATGAGGAGAAGTTTTTCTTTGAAATTTGCCTAGAAAAAAAAGTCAACTTGGGCTTGAAGGCATTTACATTACTATACATGTCGGGAATATACAGGTCTTTTCCCTGTAGCTTGACGTAAGGCTCCATTCATGTGAGGGAAAAAATGTCAACAGCAAACGCAAAGTCACACAGCCAATTCTTGGCGCTCAGCTCTGGAAAATCATCAGACTTCCTCTTTAACTCAAAAAATGTATCAATTCGCGTCTTTAAGATCCCACACTCGTTTAAACACTGTGCCCAAACTCAAACAGGCGACACGAGAGTGGTAAAGCAAGTCTTGGTGGTCTGCGTCGGTTGCCTCCAGAAATGCAATGAACTGACGGTGCTGACGTCCCTTTGCTCGTATGCCAGTTTAACAAGCTTTATAACTGGATTCACAACATGACTACGCTGTAATACAGATTTACACAAAGATTCTTGGTGTATGATGCCGTGGAAAAAAATAGAGTCTTGCTTCAGGGTTTTCCTCTTTCACCTTATCATGAATTCTTTTCAGCAAATACCCACATTTTTTCCAGTTTAAATTGGAGATCCATCCGTAGTGACATTAGCAAGTTTACTCCAAGGTAGCTTCATACTCTCGGAGACAGCAGACACCCGGTCATACACATCTTCTCCCCGTGTTTTTCCTGTAAGTGGCTCCAGGGCCAAAACAACTCCTCTGTTATTTCACAAAACTGTTGATAATCCCTCGGAGTTAAAAATTAAGAGCTGAGCGTGTGTCTTTTATGTCTGTACTTTCATCCAGTGCTAGCGGAAGTAATTTAAAGGACTCTGCAATATTATTTAACTTGTTTGGTGTCTTCATCAATCAGTTCCACACGACGAGTCACTGTCCTGCGTGATTAAATGAGTTTTTCAAAGCTTGTCTTTTGCTCTCTGGACACAAAAGACCTGCGGGTCGTATCATGCATTCTTTCAAAAACTCTCATTCAAGAGAGGGGGTTTTTACTCGCTTTTGCTAATTTTGAATGAGAGCATAAAACTTGCTTTGGTACTTGACTCTTGAATCGCCGTTTGTCTGTGAAATAAATTTTGCTGAGCCTGTAATTTAGCCATCAACCTCCGAGCTGGAGACCCCCGTTCTTGGGGCGACCTTCTTGCTAGCATAGTTAGCATGCTTCGTGGCAAAATGAAGCTGATATTATATTCTTTGAAAACCGCAACCATTTCCTGGCAATATGAGAATTACAGCCATTGATCGGACTTCGGTAAAAAAATATTTTGCTATCCATTCCTTATGAAACACTCTGCATTCACTGGCCACCTTTTCTTTTCTTTGCACACCCACGCATGTTGGGATTCTGCACTACACTAGCCGGCCATCGCGAGGTTACGCTGCGTCCTCTAGAAAATGAGGTGAATAAATGAATAAATTAGCTAGTGCTCCGCGGGACGGGGATTAAACCAGGTCCCGCGGGCCGTAGTTTGTGCCATTCCTGCTCTCTATCGTTCCATGGTGAGACCGCCCACCTTGAATATTGTGTGCAATGCTGGGTCGATGTTATCTTAAAAAGGATCTAGAGTTATTAGAAAAAGGTTCAGAGAAAGCCACCAAAATGGTAAAGGGGAGGGAAGGATAATCCTATGGAAGAAAGGCTAAAAAGGTTTAGGGCTCTTTAACTGGAAAAGAGGACGGCTTTGGGGAGATATGATCGAAAGTCTATAAATGAATTGAAACGGAGTGGAAAGGGGTAAACGTAGATCGTTTGTGTACGTTATCAGGAATATAGAA